>JAGVVM010019368.1:0-17481 GCA_019149425.1 Psidium friedrichsthalianum
TTATTGGATAGGAGTTAGTTGAAAGATTGTAAATTATTTTTTTTGGGATGCAAATTACGGAGGATAGTAGGGAAGGTTATGGATAGGGAAAGGAGATGAATAAAGATTTGAGAATTCAACATGATGGACTGCAAGCCTGTTGGTACTCCTTTACCTTTAGGGATCAAATTATCTACAAAATAGTATCCTAAAACGGATGAGGATTGAGGAGATAGCCCGAATTTCGTACATAAGTACAATGGGTAGCTTGATGTATGCTATGGTGTACACGCGTCCAAATATAGCCCAAGCAGTGGGAGTCTTGAGCCGATATATGTCTAACCTGAGTAGAGAACATTGGAACGCGATCAAAGAGTTTTCAGGTATCGTCGTGGAACTTGTATTTCTCTTATGTTTTGAAGGTATAAGGAGTGGAAACATTCTTGATATCGTAGACTATATAGATTCAGATTGGGGTGGAAATATGATAGTACATGGTCCACTGGCAAGTATGTTTTCACATTATTTGGGGCTGTGTTGAGTTGGATGAGTAAAGACAAAACGTGGTAGTGCTCTCTACGGAAGCTTTACATGGCCTCTACTGATCTGGAAAGGAGGCCATTTGTTACTCGATTGTGAAGTACAACTTCTGGAGGTTAGATATGCTAATCAACCCAATTCATTTATCAAAAATCCGGTTTCACTCAGTACAAAATTCAACAATATCATTTTATCCTAGAAAAGATAGAAGAAATGGTTGGCTTAAAAAAAAATAGGGAAAAATCTCCAGACTTCTTTACTAAAGTTTTAGCCCCCAAGCTTGCCATCCTGCTCTCACTGTGATGCATTAGAGGAAAGGCTTGCAGGAACTCTCTCATTTGTTGAAGTATCCAACAGTTGAGATTGTTGAAGTTGTCGAAGACTTCAGGGAATGGTTTTTCCACACAAAGCACGCCTACATGAGTCTAGAAAAACTTCAAGTAGCTACAACAATGAAGTCTCCATCTAGCACTCAGTGAGAGAATCGAACGTGGCATATAGATAGCTCCACCAAATAACACTATAAAGGAGAATATTGATGGGGCTTTGTTTTGAGGGAATCTTCCTAGGTAACATTGGAGTTGTTTGTAGAGATAATCATGGCATTCTAGTTTGCGAGGACAATGTGGGGTTCTATAGCTGCTATGGTTGAAACCTTGGCTTTCATCAAAATGCTCTATCCTTTGTAGTTTGCAGTATACAAGAGATGAAAGATCTTTGGAATCTGTTTCTTATCTTTTAACTCCTTTTCTTTCTTTTTTAATTTCTGATCGTGAAGAAAAGAATCTCTTTTTTCTTATTTCATTGAGAGAATACAAGGAGAATATATACAGGAATAGAAGACCTAAATTAGGTAAGAAACCTATTTTAGGTAAAGATCCTAATTAGCCCATAATCTCTGTCAGTATCTAATTTACAGCTATCAAAAAAACAAATCACATAATATCACATAATATCCCAAATAATTAGGGAGAGATTATAGGAGATTTTCCAACACTCCCCCTCAAGTTGGTGAGTGAATATTTTCCATGCCCAACTTGCTGATAATCTCCTGAAATCTCGACACTGGTAGGCCTTTGGTCAGTACATCAGCTAGCTGATCTTTGCTAGGAGTGTAGGGAGTACTGATCAAACCAGAATCAAGCTTCTCCTTTATAAAATGTCTGTCTACCTCAATATGCTTGGTTCGATCATGCTGAACCGGATTGTGAGCAATGTTGATTGCTGATTTATTATCACAATAGAGTCTCATAGTTCCTTCATGATCCACTTTGAGATCTTCAATGACAATTCTGAGCCACAAAAGTTCACATATCCCATTCGCCATTGCCCTGAATTCAGCTTCAGCACTAGATCTAGCAACCACATTTTGTTTTTTACTCCTCCAAGTGACAAGATTTCCCCCTAGAAAAGTGCAATAGCCAGATGTGGACCTTCTATCTGTTAGTGACCCAGCATAATCTGCATCAGTATAGGCTTCAAGATTCAGCTTGTCGCTTTTTTTAAACAAAATACCTTTTCCAGGAGTAGCTTTGAGGTAGTGAAGAATCCGGTAGACAGCTTGCATATGTTCTTCTTTAGGATCATGCATGAATTGACTTACAACCCCCACAACATAGGCTATGTCTGGCCTAGTATGAGACAGATAAATAAGCCTTCCTACTAACCTTTGATATCTCCCTTTCTCAACTATGCCACTCTCTCCCTGTCCATCCATTTTATGGTTTGCATCAATAGGAGTGCTGACCGCCTTGCTATTGAGACATCCTGTTTCCTTGAGAAGATCAAGTATATACTTCCTTTGGGATATAAAAATACCTTTCTTAGAGTAGGCCACCTCGATACCAAGGAAGTATCTCAATTTTCCAAGGTCTTTGATCTCGAACTGTTGAGTAAGACAACTCTTAAGAGACTCTTGTTCAGCTTTATCATTACCAGTCACAACTATATCGTCAACATACACAAGAAGAGCTGTGACCATACCTTCATTTGAGTGTTTGATGAACAGGGTGTGATCCCCTCTACTTTGCTTGTAACCCATCTCAAGCATTGCCTTCGTGAACCTTCCAAACCAAGCTCTTGGGGACTGTTTCAGACCATATAGAGCCTTTTTAAGCCGACACACTTGATTGTTTCCAAAGTCCTTGTCAAAACCTGGTGGAGGCTCCATAAAAACTTCTTCCTCCAAATCTCCATGTAAAAACGCGTTCTTCACATCAAATTGCTGCAAAGACCAACCTAAAATAGCTGCGAGAGAAAGTAGCATCCGCACTGTGTTCATCTTTGCTACCGGTGCGAAGGTCTCTTGATAATCCACCCCATAAGTTTGGGTGTACCCTTTTGCGACCAGCCTTGCTTTATACCTCTCTAAGCTTCCATCAGCTTTGTACTTAAGGGTATAAACCCATTTACATCCCACTGGCTGCTTGCCTTTGGGTAAAGTCACAACTTCCCATGTATCATTCTTCTTCAATGCATTCATTTCCTCCATCATAGCTTGTATCCAATTCCTATCCTCAAAAGCTTCATGTACCGAATTAGGAATAGTAATTGAATCAAGAGCAGTAATAAAGGCTTTGTGTTGAGTAGATAGTCTTTGGTATGACACAAATTGGGAGATAGGGTGTTGGGTACATTTCCTGGTAGCTTTTCTCAAGGCAATAGGTAAATCCAAATCACTTAACTCTGGTTCATTAGAGGAAGGGTGAGTGATTTCATTACCTGATAACGGTTCGGATAACGGGACTTGATCCAGTTCCGGATTGAGCTTCATCCTTCTTGAGTAAACTTGCAGCTTGGTTGGTTCATTCTCAGGAGGACTAAATGATGATGATGAACTAGGCAAAGAACTTGACGGGGGACTCAATGAACTCGATGGACTCGATGAAGGACTCGGTGGACTAAGAGGGCTAGGACTAGACAGAGATGGGGAAAGAGATGAAGCTGGACTGGACGTCGTACTAGGTAGTGGAGGCAATGATTCAAACCCACTATCTTCATTAGGAGTCTCCCCCTGAAGATAGTGGTAGGAAGGAAAAAACGACTGGTTTTCATTAAAAGTGACATCCATGGAGACAAAAACTCGACGTGTTAAAGGGTCATAGCATTTATAACCTTTTTGAATATTAGAGTACCCAATAAAGACACACTTTAGAGCACGGGGGTCGAGTTTGTTTCGATTGTGATTATGAATATGCACAAATGCAACACAGCCAAAGACCCGAGGGGAGAGGTGATATTTATGGGAAACATCAGGGTAAAAGGTAGACAGGAGTTGTAAGGGACTCTTATTTCCTAAGGTTTTGGAAGGAACCGATTAATAAGATATGCTGAAGTTAAAACAGCTTCTCCCCAAAAATGCTTTGGAACAAACATTTGAAAGAGAAGAGCACGAGTAACATTTAGAAGGTGCCTATTTTTCCTTTCGGCAACTCCATTTTGTTGAGGGGTATTAACACAAGAAGACTCATGAATAATACCTTGAGTTTGGAAAAAATGATCAAGATACTGATTGAAATATTCCTTCCCATTATCAGACCTAAGTCTCTTAATTGACACCCCAAATTGATTGACTATCATTTTATGAAAGTTTTGGAATATAGATTGAACATTAGATTTGTCTTTCATAAGATATAGCCATGTAGTACGAGTACAATCATCGATAAAAGAAACAAACCATCTAGCTCCTGTAAAATTAGCAATTCTAGACGGACCCCACACATCAGTATGGATAAGAGTGAATGGTGTTGAAACTCTAGCATTGTTATTCAAAGGAAATGAGACACGATGATGCTTTGCAAGTTCACAAACTTCACAATGAAGATTTTCAACAGCAATATCTTTAAAATTGGAAGGAAACATAGTCCTAAGAAGACTGAACGGAGGATGTCCTAGCCGAAAATGGTGAAGCCAAATCTGAGATGAGTGGATAGGATTACAAGAGTTGTAAGAGGTACTATAACCCACAAGAGGCCAACCAGTTCTGCTCGAATCCCCAAGGTAGTAAAGCCCATTCCGTTCCTTAGCAAATCCAATCGTCCTCCCCGTTTTCAGGTCCTGCAAAATACAATGATCAATAGAGAAAAACACCTTGCAATTCAGATCTTTGGTAAGTTTATTAATGGAAAGGAGATTGGTGGACAGCTTAGGAACATGAAGGACATTGTCAAGTTTGAGTGATTTAGAGTTATGGTTCCTTGGCCTGCTACGGTAATAGGAGATCCGTCTGCTATGGTGATACTCCTATTTCCTGGTGATTTATAAGTATCAAATTTAGTGGGATCATGTGTCATATGGTTGGTTGCTCCTGAATCAAGAATCCATGAATTAGGGTACTGAGAAGCTGTTGAGTTTTCAGAAATTAGACACACACCTGACTGGGCCAATGAACACATATCGGAAGGCTTAGATAGGGAGTCAAGGAGAGCCCTGATTTTACCAACTTCTTCTCTGTTAAATATCTCCTCACCGACAGGTTTGTATTGATCCATAGGGGCAGTTTCACCTTCTCTGGTCATGTGCGCTTGTGGCTGTCTTTTAGCTCTGCTGAGCACCTGCGTTCTTCCATAAAGCTTGAAGCAATTTTCTCTTGTATGGCGAGGTTTTTTGCAGAAACTGCACCACAATCCTTCACTGCCTGTTGTCTTAATCGGATCTGGTCTCATCCTTTTGTCAAGATTTGTTTCCTCCTTAATTGCTTTCATGGCGGATCCTTCGGTGTGTTGGTTTTCAAGCATCACAGTCCGTCGGCTTTCTTCTCCTCTTACAGTAGAAAAAACTTCATTCAAGGACGGCAGTCGCTTCTTTCCGAGAATTTGGACTCGAATCTGATCATAGTTTGCATTTAGACCTGCCAAAAACTCAAAAATCCTATCTCTCTCCATGAGGTTTCGGAGAGTATTAGTGTCTTCAGCACACCTCATCTGTATATTCAGATTGTGATCTATTTCGAGCCAGAGACCTCTCATGAGATTGTAGTAATCTGTAACAGAACAATTACCTTGTTTTGTTGTTGAAGCCTTTGTCTTGAGTTCATATATTACTGCTGCATCTTGAACTTTTGAATAGACTGACAAACAGCCTCCCATATGTCCTTGGCAGTAGAGAGAAACATGTAGTTTTTGCTGATTTCAGGTTGCATTGAGCTCCACAACCATGACATAATTGAGGAATCTTCTTCGTCCCATGTCTGAAACTTGGGATCACTTTGTCCTGGACCAGTTCCTTCGAGATGACTGAGCTTCCCTTTTCCTTTAAGAAACGTCCTCACAATTTGTGCCCACTGAAGATAATTTTTTCCATCCAATCGGTATTCCCTCATGTTGGGAAAATCTCCGATCGATGAGTTGGATTGATCCGTAAGAGAGGACCCGGTTTGGTTGGAGATAGCCTTCCCTGAATCTCCCATTTGACAACTTGAAAGGACAGATTGTAGTAGGAGACTAAGAAGGGGTCGAGTACCAAGGGTGGTTATCACACAACGAAGGCCAGCAATAAGGCTGTTTAAGTCAGCAGTAAGGCTGAAAAGAAGACTGCAATGAAGCAGCAGTAGTGGGAAAAACAAGGAGGCAGGAAATTCAGATCAGGAAAAAAACTAGGCTCTGATACCATGAAGAAAAGAATCTCTTTTTTCTTATTTTCATTGAGAGAATACAAGGAGAATATATACAGGAATAGAAGACCTAAATTAGGTAAGAAACCTATTTTAGGTAAAGATCCTAATTAGCCCATAATCTCTGTCAGTATCTAATTTACAGCTATCAAAAAAACAAATCACATAATATCACATAATATCCCAAATAATTAGGGAGAGATTATAGGAGATTTTCCAACAGATCGCTTTTACCATCTACCTTTTTAAATTTTGAAGAATTTTCTGATGTGGCGCTTGATGGGCATCATAGAAAGCAATAAAAAAAAAACCACGTCAACATTTTTGGTTAACTAAATTGGACGGATTTAACAGATGGACTTCATTGCACCAATTTGACAAATTTTAAAACTGGATTGCACCATTAGAAAGTTTACAATTACACTTTTAGGACGGGTTGTTGGATTTCTGGTGCACTTATCCCTCCTTTTCAACTCTGCAGCAAACGAAAAGAAATCTCTACACAAAATTGCATCCTGAAAACAATTTTCTTTTTGAAATGTAGTGAAAGATTAATCTATTCTTATAAATCTGTTGACAAAACATAAACTGGAAGAAACGAACCTTTGCTTGGTTACACATCTGAATGTATGCATCCAGAATATCGTTCATATTCTGCCTTGCAAATTCTGGAGGATATTTCACCAATTACAAACAAAGAAAAAAAATATGTTGAACAATTACTGCAGAAGGAAAAAGGTACTGACTAGAAAGCCCACTAGCAATGCAAATCACAATGAAAAAGCTGTTCTCATTTTCTTAAAGAGAGCCATAGGTGGTCAGTCCAGACATACAGCAAAGCATATTTATCCCATGAATCATTTTGGAAGCGCCCCAAAAAGAAAGCATTTGAGATGAAGAGTAACATGATGCCATTTGTAATTATCACATTCAAAATTGTACGACCACCCGTCTTCACAAAAATGATTAAATGCAGCCCAAGTATGTTACAATAGAGTCCATATTCCAGCAGTCTCCAACTCCTACATATCTCCAAATGCTGTTATGTGTAGCGAGTACTTATTCAAGCAAAGCAACAGACATTTGGAAAATGAAATTGGCTTGACAGTTTCGTCTCGTCAATAATGTACATAGAAAGGAACAAAAGCTCGTGGGCCAAGGTCACCAGCTAATACAAAATTATCCAATAATCGCACTGTAAATTTATTTCAGCCACGACACCTGAACTTTGCTGCAATTCACAGAACCCTGCAATTTCGACTGACCCAGAAGAGACCCAACAACAGAAACAGAGACGAAGCTAAAATTTTCCAAAGGAAGCATCTTTTCAGCTCACGGGACACAGAAATTACCAGGTGAGTCGAGCTGACGGACATGTAGGACGCAATATTTGAACTCCCCGCCGAAGTTCTGAAGTGCCCACAAGAGAGTTGTCTCGCTCTCCGCGGCATCGCTCCCCACCGCCACGTACACGTCTCGAGAGGACGACGACGACCCCCCGTCCCTGCTCGTCATCGTCGTGGCTGAGCCGCTTCGAGTTCGGACCGTGATCGCGCGCCGCTGATTCCCCCGCCGGCCGGAGAGCTCGAGCAGAGACACGGCGTGTGCGTCTTTGGTGTACCGAGTGGAATGAGAAGAGCCCGGTAAAGCAAGGCGCCTGGGCTTCCGATGATATGTATCTCTCTCTCAGAGGCAACTTGCGAAGGAAGGTGCAATGAAAAAGAGATCGGCAAAAAGACTTGATTTTTTTTTTTGTTTTGGCAAAAGTCTTGGTGAGGTCAATGGGCGGCCATTTGCAGAATTTTATTGTTCCCTCCAATTTTAACATGTCGGAAGGTTCTCCATCTCATGAGTTACGCACGTATTTGACAGTTCCCGCAAAATTCTCGAACTTTACAACAAGCTTAATAGCTTCGTGTTCATGTCGTGAGTTATAAATTTTTAAAATAATCGATTTATAATAATTTTTAATTAATTATATTGTCACACTCATTATAAATAAAAAATCGTGACATAAATATATTTCTTAAATTAATATTTGAATTTTAGTAAAATTGGATGATTAAGGAGAAAATGTGATTTTGCAAACCTAAGAATAGTTATGGAGAGTCGCATGATATGGACAAATTTATTCGATAAAGATATGGGTACGGGGCATAAAGATAGATTAGATTGGTTTTGATCCATAGGAACATGGGTGGGATGAACCCTCCCATGTTTCGAGACTCCTTAACGCGGTCCTTTTTCCTTTTGTTAAGATCACAAGAAAGTGGAAGACCGGGTCCCAATTTTATTCTCTTTTGTCATTTTCATGATCGTGCTTTTTTAGGCCTACGTTCCAGAGAGTGTCCGGATAAAAAAAACCTTTGAGCAGGTCCAAACAGTTTTCGCCCAAAGAGTTTTCATGAAAATCAAATACTGTTTAATAAATTGTAATTGAAATGTCCAATAGAAACGAATTTTGGACCGAAAAAAAAAGGTAAAAACAAATTTTAAGAAGTCGTTTGTTATGACAAGTTAAAGCTTCTTGATTTGTTTTGAATTGAAAAGACAATGGCCAGAAAAATATGGCAAGAAGTTGATTTTAAGAAGTCATGATGGCACCTCTATTTCAGAAAATCAACTTCTAACAAGAAGTTGATTTTCTGAAATAGAGGTGCCATCATGACTTCTTAAAAATCAACTCTTTGCCATATTTTTCTGGCCATTGTCTTTTTCAATTCAAAACAAATCAAGAAGCTTTAACTTGTCATAACAAACGACTTCTTAAAATTTGTTTTTACCCTTTTTTTTCGGTCCAAAATTCGTTTCTATTGGACATTTCAATTACAATTTATTAAACAGTATTGATTTTCATGAAAACTCTTTGGGCGAAAACTGTTTGGACCTGCTCAAAGGTTTTTTTTATCCGGACACTCTCTGGAACGTAGGCCTAAAAAAGCACGATCATGAAAATGACAAAAGAGAATAAAATTGGGACCCGGTCTTCCACTTTCTTGTGATCTTAACAAAAGGAAAAAGGACCGCGTTAAGGAGTCTCGAAACATGGGAGGGTTCATCCCACCCATGTTCCTATGGATCAAAACCAATCTAATCTATCTTTATGCCCCGTACCCATATCTTTATCGAATAAATTTGTCCATATCATGCGACTCTCCATAACTATTCTTAGGTTGCAAAATCACATTTTCTCCTTAATCATCCAATTTACTAAAATTCAAATATTAATTTAAGAAATATATTTATGTCACGATTTTTATTTATAATGAGTGTGACAATATAATTAATTAAAAATTATTATAAATCGATTATTTTAAAAATTTATAACTCACGACATGAACACGAAGCTATTAAGCGTTGTAAAGTTCGAGAATTTTGCGGGAACTGTCAAATACGTGCGTAACTCATGAGATGGAGAACCTTCCGACATGTTAAAATTGGAGGGAACAATAAAATTCTGCAAATGGCCGCCCATTGACCTCACCAAGACTTTTGCCAAAACAAAAAAAAAAATCAAGTCTTTTTGCCGATCTCTTTTTCATTGCACCTTCCTTCGCAAGTTGCCTCTGAGAGAGAGATACATATCATCGGAAGCCCAGGCGCCTTGCTTTACCGGGCTCTTCTCATTCCACTCGGTACACCAAAAGACGCACACGCCGTGTCTCTGCTCGAGCTCTCCGGCCGGCGGGGGAATCAGCGGCGCGCGATCACGGTCCGAACTCGAAGCGGCTCAGCCACGACGATGACGAGCAGGGACGGGGGGTCGTCGTCGTCCTCTCGAGACGTGTACGTGGCGGTGGGGAGCGATGCCGCGGAGAGCGAGACAACTCTCTTGTGGGCACTTCAGAACTTCGGCGGGGAGTTCAAATATTGCGTCCTACATGTCCGTCAGCTCGACTCACCTGGTAATTTCTGTGTCCCGTGAGCTGAAAAGATGCTTCCTTTGGAAAATTTTAGCTTCGTCTCTGTTTCTGTTGTTGGGTCTCTTCTGGGTCAGTCGAAATTGCAGGGTTCTGTGAATTGCAGCAAAGTTCAGGTGTCGTGGCTGAAATAAATTTACAGTGCGATTATTGGATAATTTTGTATTAGCTGGTGACCTTGGCCCACGAGCTTTTGTTCCTTTCTATGTACATTATTGACGAGACGAAACTGTCAAGCCAATTTCATTTTCCAAATGTCTGTTGCTTTGCTTGAATAAGTACTCGCTACACATAACAGCATTTGGAGATATGTAGGAGTTGGAGACTGCTGGAATATGGACTCTATTGTAACATACTTGGGCTGCATTTAATCATTTTTGTGAAGACGGGTGGTCGTACAATTTTGAATGTGATAATTACAAATGGCATCATGTTACTCTTCATCTCAAATGCTTTCTTTTTGGGGCGCTTCCAAAATGATTCATGGGATAAATATGCTTTGCTGTATGTCTGGACTGACCACCTATGGCTCTCTTTAAGAAAATGAGAACAGCTTTTTCATTGTGATTTGCATTGCTAGTGGGCTTTCTAGTCAGTACCTTTTTCCTTCTGCAGTAATTGTTCAACATATTTTTTTCTTTGTTTGTAATTGGTGAAATATCCTCCAGAATTTGCAAGGCAGAATATGAACGATATTCTGGATGCATACATTCAGATGTGTAACCAAGCAAAGGTTCGTTTCTTCCAGTTTATGTTTTGTCAACAGATTTATAAGAATAGATTAATCTTTCACTACATTTCAAAAAGAAAATTGTTTTCAGGATGCAATTTTGTGTAGAGATTTCTTTTCGTTTGCTGCAGAGTTGAAAAGGAGGGATAAGTGCACCAGAAATCCAACAACCCGTCCTAAAAGTGTAATTGTAAACTTTCTAATGGTGCAATCCAGTTTTAAAATTTGTCAAATTGGTGCAATGAAGTCCATCTGTTAAATCCGTCCAATTTAGTTAACCAAAAATGTTGACGTGGTTTTTTTTTATTGCTTTCTATGATGCCCATCAAGCGCCACATCAGAAAATTCTTCAAAATTTAAAAAGGTAGATGGTAAAAGCGATCTGTTGGAAAATCTCCTATAATCTCTCCCTAATTATTTGGGATATTATGTGATATTATGTGATTTGTTTTTTTGATAGCTGTAAATTAGATACTGACAGAGATTATGGGCTAATTAGGATCTTTACCTAAAATAGGTTTCTTACCTAATTTAGGTCTTCTATTCCTGTATATATTCTCCTTGTATTCTCTCAATGAAAATAAGAAAAAAGAGATTCTTTTCTTCATGGTATCAGAGCCTAGTTTTTTTCCTGATCTGAATTTCCTGCCTCCTTGTTTTTCCCACTACTGCTGCTTCATTGCAGTCTTCTTTTCAGCCTTACTGCTGACTTAAACAGCCTTATTGCTGGCCTTCGTTGTGTGATAACCACCCTTGGTACTCGACCCCTTCTTAGTCTCCTACTACAATCTGTCCTTTCAAGTTGTCAAATGGGAGATTCAGGGAAGGCTATCTCCAACCAAACCGGGTCCTCTCTTACGGATCAATCCAACTCATCGATCGGAGATTTTCCCAACATGAGGGAATACCGATTGGATGGAAAAAATTATCTTCAGTGGGCACAAATTGTGAGGACGTTTCTTAAAGGAAAAGGGAAGCTCAGTCATCTCGAAGGAACTGGTCCAGGACAAAGTGATCCCAAGTTTCAGACATGGGACGAAGAAGATTCCTCAATTATGTCATGGTTGTGGAGCTCAATGCAACCTGAAATCAGCAAAAACTACATGTTTCTCCCTACTGCCAAGGACATATGGGAGGCTGTTTGTCAGTCTATTCAAAAGTTCAAGATGCAGCAGTAATATATGAACTCAAGACAAAGGCTTCAACAACAAAACAAGGTAATTGTTCTGTTACAGATTACTACAATCTCATGAGAGGTCTCTGGCTCGAAATAGATCACAATCTGAATATACAGATGAGGTGTGCTGAAGACACTAATACTCTCCGAAACCTCATGGAGAGAGATAGGATTTTTGAGTTTTTGGCAGGTCTAAATGCAAACTATGATCAGATTCGAGTCCAAATTCTCGGAAAGAAGCGACTGCCGTCCTTGAATGAAGTTTTTTCTACTGTAAGAGGAGAAGAAAGCCGACGGACTGTGATGCTTGAAAACCAACACACCGAAGGATCCGCCATGAAAGCAATTAAGGAGGAAACAAATCTTGACAAAAGGATGAGACCAGATCCGATTAAGACAACAGGCAGTGAAGGATTGTGGTGCAGTTTCTGCAAAAAACCTCGCCATACAAGAGAAAATTGCTTCAAGCTTTATGGAAGAACGCAGGTGCTCAGCAGAGCTAAAAGACAGCCACAAGCGCACATGACCAGAGAAGGTGAAACTGCCCCTATGGATCAATACAAACCTGTCGGTGAGGAGATATTTAACAGAGAAGAAGTTGGTAAAATCAGGGCTCTCCTTGACTCCCTATCTAAGCCTTCCGATATGTGTTCATTGGCCCAGTCAGGTGTGTGTCTAATTTCTGAAAACTCAACAGCTTCTGAGTACCCTAATTCATGGATTCTTGATTCAGGAGCAACCAACCATATGACACATGATCCCACTAAATTTGATACTTATAAATCACCAGGAAATAGGAGTATCACCATAGCAGACGGATCTCCTATTACCGTAGCAGGCCAAGGAACCATAACTCTAAATCACTCAAACTTGACAATGTCCTTCATGTTCCTAAGCTGTCCACCAATCTCCTTTCCATTAATAAACTTACCAAAGATCTGAATTGCAAGGTATTTTTTCTCTATTGATCATTGTATTTTGCAGGACCTGAAAACGGGGAGGACGATTGGATTTGCTAAGGAACGGAATGGGCTTTACTACCTTGGGGATTCGAGCAGAACTGGTTGGCCTCTTGTGGGTTATAGTACCTCTTACAACTCTTGTAATCCTATCCACTCATCTCAGATTTGGCTTCACCATTTTCGGCTAGGACATCCTCCGTTCAGTCTTCTTAGGACTATGTTTCCTTCCAATTTTAAAGATATTGCTGTTGAAAATCTTCATTGTGAAGTTTGTGAACTTGCAAAGCATCATCGTGTCTCATTTCCTTTGAATAACAATGCTAGAGTTTCAACACCATTCACTCTTATCCATACTGATGTGTGGGGTCCGTCTAGAATTGCTAATTTTACAGGAGCTAGATGGTTTGTTTCTTTTATCGATGATTGTACTCGTACTACATGGCTATATCTTATGAAAGACAAATCTAATGTTCAATCTATATTCCAAAACTTTCATAAAATGATAGTCAATCAATTTGGGGTGTCAATTAAGAGACTTAGGTCTGATAATGGGAAGGAATATTTCAATCAGTATCTTGATCATTTTTTCCAAACTCAAGGTATTATTCATGAGTCTTCTTGTGTTAATACCCCTCAACAAAATGGAGTTGCCGAAAGGAAAAATAGGCACCTTCTAAATGTTACTCGTGCTCTTCTCTTTCAAATGTTTGTTCCAAAGCATTTTTGGGGAGAAGCTGTTTTAACTTCAGCATATCTTATTAATCGGTTCCTTCCAAAACCTTAGGAAATAAGAGTCCCTTACAACTCCTGTCTACCTTTTACCCTGATGTTTCCCATAAATATCACCTCTCCCCTCGGGTCTTTGGCTGTGTTGCATTTGTGCATATTCATAATCACAATCGAAACAAACTCGACCCCCGTGCTCTAAAGTGTGTCTTTATTGGGTACTCTAATATTCAAAAAGGTTATAAATGCTATGACCCTTTAACACGTCGAGTTTTTGTCTCCATGGATGTCACTTTTAATGAAAACCAGTCGTTTTTTCCTTCCTACCACTATCTTCAGGGGGAGACTCCTAATGAAGATAGTGGGTTTGAATCATTGCCTCCACTACCTAGTACGACGTCCAGTCCAGCTTCATCTCTTTCCCCATCTCTGTCTAGTCCTAGCCCTCTTAGTCCACCGAGTCCTTCATCGAGTCCATCGAGTTCATTGAGTCCCCCGTCAAGTTCTTTGCCTAGTTCATCATCATCATTTAGTCCTCCTGAGAATGAACCAACCAAGCTGCAAGTTTACTCAAGAAGGATGAAGCTCAATCCGGAACTGGATCAAGTCCCGTTATCCGAACCGTTATCAGGTAATGAAATCACTCACCCTTCCTCTAATGAACCAGAGTTAAGTGATTTGGATTTACCTATTGCCTTGAGAAAAGCTACCAGGAAATGTACCCAACACCCTATCTCCCAATTTGTGTCATACCAAAGACTATCTACTCAACACAAAGCCTTTATTACTGCTCTTGATTCAATTACTATTCCTAATTCGGTACATGAAGCTTTTGAGGATAGGAATTGGATACAAGCTATGATGGAGGAAATGAATGCATTGAAGAAGAATGATACATGGGAAGTTGTGACTTTACCCAAAGGCAAGCAGCCAGTGGGATGTAAATGGGTTTATACCCTTAAGTACAAAGCTGATGGAAGCTTAGAGAGGTATAAAGCAAGGCTGGTCGCAAAAGGGTACACCCAAACTTATGGGGTGGATTATCAAGAGACCTTCGCACCGGTAGCAAAGATGAACACAGTGCGGATGCTACTTTCTCTCGCAGCTATTTTAGGTTGGTCTTTGCAGCAATTTGATGTGAAGAACGCGTTTTTACATGGAGATTTGGAGGAAGAAGTTTTTATGGAGCCTCCACCAGGTTTTGACAAGGACTTTGGAAACAATCAAGTGTGTCGGCTTAAAAAGGCTCTATATGGTCTGAAACAGTCCCCAAGAGCTTGGTTTGGAAGGTTCACGAAGGCAATGCTTGAGATGGGTTACAAGCAAAGTAGAGGGGATCACACCCTGTTCATCAAACACTCAAATGAAGGTATGGTCACAGCTCTTCTTGTGTATGTTGACGATATAGTTGTGACTGGTAATGATAAAGCTGAACAAGAGTCTCTTAAGAGTTGTCTTACTCAACAGTTCGAGATCAAAGACCTTGGAAAATTGAGATACTTCCTTGGTATCGAGGTGGCCTACTCTAAGAAAGGTATTTTTATATCCCAAAGGAAGTATATACTTGATCTTCTCAAGGAAACAGGATGTCTCAATAGCAAGGCGGTCAGCACTCCTATTGATGCAAACCATAAAATGGATGGACAGGGAGAGAGTGGCATAGTTGAGAAAGGGAGATATCAAAGGTTAGTAGGAAGGCTTATTTATCTGTCTCATACTAGGCCAGACATAGCCTATGTTGTGGGGGTTGTAAGTCAATTCATGCATGATCCTAAAGAAGAACATATGCAAGCTGTCTACCGGATTCTTCACTACCTCAAAGCTACTCCTGGAAAAGGTATTTTGTTTAAAAAAGGCGACAAGCTGAATCTTGAAGCCTATACTGATGCAGATTATGCTGGGTCACTAACAGATAGAAGGTCCACATCTGGCTATTGCACTTTTCTAGGGGGAAATCTTGTCACTTGGAGGAGTAAAAAACAAAATGTGGTTGCTAGATCTAGTGCTGAAGCTGAATTCAGGGCAATGGCGAATGGGATATGTGAACTTTTGTGGCTCAGAATTGTCATTGAAGATCTCAAAGTGGATCATGAAGGAACTATGAGACTCTATTGTGATAATAAATCAGCAATCAACATTGCTCACAATCCGGTTCAGCATGATCGAACCAAGCATATTGAGGTAGACAGACATTTTATAAAGGAGAAGCTTGATTCTGGTTTGATCAGTACTCCCTACACTCCTAGCAAAGATCAGCTAGCTGATGTACTGACCAAAGGCCTACCAGTGTCGAGATTTCAGGAGATTATCAGCAAGTTGGGCATGGAAAATATTCACTCACCAACTTGAGGGGGAGTGTTGGAAAATCTCCTATAATCTCTCCCTAATTATTTGGGATATTATGTGATATTATGTGATTTGTTTTTTTGATAGCTGTAAATTAGATACTGACAGAGATTATGGGCTAATTAGGATCTTTACCTAAAATAGGTTTCTTACCTAATTTAGGTCTTCTATTCCTGTATATATTCTCCTTGTATTCTCTCAATGAAATAAGAAAAAAGAGATTCTTTTCTTCACGATCAGAAATTAAAAAAGAAAGAAAAGGAGTTAAAAGATAAGAAACAGATTCCAAAGATCTTTCATCTCTTGTATACTGCAAACTACAAAGGATAGAGCATTTTGATGAAAGCCAAGGTTTCAACCATAGCAGCTATAGAACCCCACATTGTCCTCGCAAACTAGAATGCCATGATTATCTCTACAAACAACTCCAATGTTACCTAGGAAGATTCCCTCAAAACAAAGCCCCATCAATATTCTCCTTTATAGTGTTATTTGGTGGAGCTATCTATATGCCACGTTCGATTCTCTCACTGAGTGCTAGATGGAGACTTCATTGTTGTAGCTACTTGAAGGAGTTGTAGATCAAGAGAGCTCTAACTGTAATCGATGGATCCGATTTGTCTTGCCGAAAAACCATTCCTCTGTCTCTAGTCTTCAGACATACCACAACACTGCAATGACTAAATCAACATATGTTGAGTCATCCTTGTTTTTCTGATCACCACCACTGCATGACGTGGAGAGTGCCTGCAAGCCTTTGGCCTGCTAGTTGATGGGCGACCCTCACCAGTGAAGCCAAGGATGGCACAGCTGGGGGCTAAAACTTTAGGCCATATAAATACAATAGATTTTTCCCATTTTTTTTAAGATTGTTTTTCTTCTTGTGATTTCTATTTCTTAGGGAAAGTGTTTGAATGGTTTGAGAATGACCTTGGGTTGCATTTAGCATTTTTTTTTTACTTTAAGTTGCACTTAAGGTTTGAGAAAAGAAAAGGTAAAATTAGGAGAGAACTAACGGTCGCATAGTAAAGAAAAAATAATAAAATAGGTCACGTTAGCTTTTTCTATTAGCCAAATCAGATAGAGTTAACAAAGGGACTTCATTGCACCAATTTGACAAGTTTTAGGACCTTATAAGATAAGTGGGATTCCAGCTATTCCTTCCATCCACCCTTATCAACCTACAAATCAGTTTGCCTGAAGTGTTAAGACTCAATTGCGCTTTCTTGACAAGTTCTTGGACTTTTGGTCCACTTATCCCTAGGAAAGAAAATAGTCTCACTTATTGAGTTTATATGAAGGATGAGACGGTTTCTTTTGATCTCGAACTGATCATCTTGACTGGTGGGCCCCATTACCATAGGTTCCTTTCGGATAAACGGTTTAGAAAAAATTCAAATTAGTGAGGTAGAGTGATTTCTGTCGGCACTATCCATAGATCAGAACATTATGAAGTTGAGAAGGTTTGCAATTCTAAGTGGTAATGTGAA
>JAGVVM010019369.1:0-50567 GCA_019149425.1 Psidium friedrichsthalianum
CCCCAGTCACGTCTCCTCCCTTATCCCTTCCCGTCTTTCCCCCAGCGCAGGTCCCCCCTCCTAAAATTGTCAATGGTGCATGAGAGTATTCTGTAAAATCCGTCCAATTTAGTTTACCAAAAATGTTGGCGTGGTTTTTTTTTTTTTTTTTGCTTTCTATGGGACGCCCCATCAGCGTCACATCAGAAAATTCTTGTTTCAAAATTAAAAAGGTAGATGGTTTTTATAAAAGCGATCTGTTTGTGAAAATCTCCTATAATCTCTCCCTAATTATTTGGGATATTATGTGATATTATGTGATTTGTTTTTTTGATAGCTGTAAATTAGATACTGACAGAGATTATGGCTAATTAGGATCTTTACCTAAAATAGGTTTCTTACCTAATTTAGGTCTTCTATTCCTGTATATATTCTCCTTGTATTCTCTCAATGAAAATAAGAAAAAAGAGATTCTTTTCTTCACGATCAGAAATTAAAAAGAAAGAAAAGGAGTTAAAAGATAAGAAACAGATTCCAAAGATCTTTCATCTCTTGTATACTGCAAACTACAAAGGATAGAGCATTTTGATGAAAGCCAAGGTTTCAACCATAGCAGCTATAGAACCCCACATTGTCCTCGCAAACTAGAATGCCATGATTATCTCTACAAACAACTCCAATGTTACCTAGGAAGATTCCCTCAAAACAAGCCCCATCAATATTCTCCTTTATAGTGTTATTTGGTGGAGCTATCTATATGCCACGTTCGATTCTCTCACTGAGTGCTAGATGGAGACTTCATGTTGTAGCTACTTGAAGGAGTTGTAGATCAAGAGAGCTCTAACTGTAATCGATGGTTCCGATTTGTCTTGCCGAAAACCATTCCTCTGTCTCTAGTCTTCAGACATACCACAACACTGCAATGACTAAATCAACATATGTTGAGTCATCCTTGTTTTTCTGATCACCACCACTGCGTGACGTGGAGAGTGCCTGCAAGCCTTTGGCCTGCTAGTTGATGGGCGAACCCTCACCAGTGAAGCCAAGGATGGCATAGCTGGGGGCTAAAACTTTAGGCCATATAAATACAATAGATTTTTCCCATTTTTTTTAAGATTGTTTTTCTTCTTGTGATTTCTATTTCTTAGGGAAAGTGTTTGAATGGTTTGAGAATGACCTTGGGTTGCATTTAGCATTTTTTTTTTTACTTTAAGTTGCACTTAAGGTTTGAGAAAAGAAAAGGTAAAATTAGGAGAGAACTAACAGTCGCATAGTAAAGAAAAAATAATAAAATAGGTCACGTAGCTTTTTCTATTAGCCAAATCAGATAGAGTTAACAAAGGGACTTCATTGCACCAATTTGACAAGTTTTAGGACCTTATAAGATAAGTGGGATTCCCAGCTATTCCTTCCATCCACCTTTATCAACCTACAAATCAGTTTGCCTGAAGTGTTAAGACTCAATTGCGCTTTCTTGACAAGTTCTTGGACTTTTGGTCCACTTATCCCTAGGAAAGAAAATAGTCTCACTTATTGAGTTTATATGAAGGATGAGACGGTTTCTTTGATCTCGAACTGATCATCTTGACTGGTGGGCTCCATTACCATAGGTTCCTTTCGGATAAACGGTTTAGAAAAAATTCAAATTAGTGAGGTAGAGTGATTTCTGTCGGCACTATCCATAGATCAGAACATTATGAAGTTGAGAAGGTTTGCAATTCTAAGTGGTAATTGTGAACAATTATGCATTGACAAATCCCGATGAGAGTCCATCATTGGAAAGTTTCTGAAGGCAAATCTTTGCCTGGAATATTTTCCTTCCAGATTGTCATTATGAATTATGCCACCATGAAAGGAATCTTGAGAAGAACACAATCAAACCATTGGAAAACATTATTTTGTTAATTAGTCCTGATTCTTGTTGCTTGTGCTTCCCAAATGGTGCTTCCTGTGCCAGGTTTCTTCGATGAAAATATATGCCGAGATGCAGGATGTTGGACAAGGGATTGTGGAACTTGTTGAGCAGCATTGCATCAGGAAGCTCGTTATGGGAGCAGCAGCAAATAGTCACTATGTTGAGTAATAATTTATGGCTTATCTTTATTCGCAATTGAGGACTGACTAATGCTCATTGAATTATGGACCCTTTCTTTTTGGTTGGGGCGGGGGGGAGGAAGGGGTGGGATGCAATGTTTTCTTCACTTGGCTGGTGTCACTTATGCTTTAACGCATGCAAAATCTTCGACCAATGCTGCATAGGTTCTCCTATTCTGCTAAATGAGTCAGTGAATGAGCAGGAACCATTGCATTGAAATTTTGGCTGCCCCGGATCCTCAATAACTAATATGTCTAACAAAGTGGCCAGAAAGATCTACTTATGAGTTCTTTTATCTATTGAGTCAATTTTTTGGCTATTTGTTTGTTCATTGATCCTATTTCTTAGTACTGCTTTGTGGTAAAAGTCTGCCCATTTTAGATGATGGCTACTTAGCGCAAGCTCTTGTGTTACTTGATGTAATTATGGAGTTGACTGCAAAATGTTTTACTGAGATCAATGTGAATTGTCGCTCCTTCTTGAAATAAATATTGAACCTGTAGGGGCATGGCAGAGCTTAAATCTACAAAAGCAATGATTGTGAACCAGCATGCTCATCCATCCTGTGAAATTTGGTTTATCTGCGGAGGCAATCCAGTTTCTTGAGGTATGCATAACCATGCTGAACTTTCCATGCCAGACATTTAGATATCTTGTAGAGTTGAGCAGTCAAGCTGTTCACATTTTCTTTCAACGCGTTTGATTGTGGTGCTTTATTATTAATCTTTTGGTATAATGTCCGACATGGTGTCGGAAACTGGTTGTCGAGCCCCATTTCCGGTCCAATTGGCTTATGGGGATGAATTCAGGGCTTAGAATCCGTCTGTGTTCTTGGATGTACTAAGATCGACTTCATGTTATTGACCAAACATCATGAGTTTTTATTTTTTTCCAGAAGAACTTTTGAGTCGACTTGGTAAATAAATTTAGCACCTGGCTCTAGGTAAGGCCTCCCCATGTAGGATTGTATTAGAAATAGTTGCTTAAGTTTATTCTACACCTGTGACCGACTCAAAGTGAATATGTTATGAAGCTAAGTAAATTGCTAAACCTGAATGTCAGGGAAAGTAGGTCAAGCACCTCTTATTCGTATATTGTGACATCGTCACAACCAGTGAGCTCCGATGTTTCAATCTGGACAGAGTACTTCAGGTTCAGATAATTCTGCATCTGACTCTAGCGAAGTTGTAGATCATCTAGCCTTGGTTCAGTTTGACGGTATTGAAAGGAGCGACCATAGCTCAGAAATAAATCAGGTGCCTGCTGTCATCAACCTCCATCTAGTGTGGCGGTAAGGAAAAAAAACCTTGCTACTCTTTTATTCGGCTATTCTTCTATTCAGGTTAATAGCTGGTTTCATAGGTGGCGTAAGCCAAGTATATTTATTTCCTCGCAGGAAAGAAGTAACAGTGTGGAACTCTGTGAACAACTTGACAGAGCAATGTCAGAGGTCACAAAGGCAAAAAAGGAAGCACTTGAAGAGTTGATTTGCCGTCATAAAGCTGAAAAGGCTGCAATTGAGGCTAAGCGCAAAGTAAATTTCTTGATATGAAATCTTAGGATGATTCATATGTTTAAACACGTTAACACAACTTGCCACCGTGAGTTCTTTTAGTGTCCTTTTCAATTTCTCAGCTGGTGCTTGCCATGGCTATATCATAAATTGGGAGCAGTATATATGCGTGAAAATCTGGGAGTTTTTCGTAGTGCAGTGGATGGTGAAGATACTGTGTATTCATTTGAGTTACTGTCAGTCCAAGTGTGGATTGGGAAACCTTGAATCTAGATTGCGGAGTGCACAATGTTGGACAATGAATAAACTCATTTGGCAGATTATTAACCTTTTGATTCCTTTTCTGTTGGAACTTCAAAAGCAGCATTAGCATTATTTCCACCATTTGAGCACAGTTTTCCTTTACGCTGACTGACTTCCTTTTGTCAAGGATTAATCTAGATGATTTGAAGCTATTGAAGCATCAACTTCACTCTCAACAAGCTTATAACTCGCACAAAATTTTGAATACAGTATTGGAAGTGTTACTTATTCTCTTGGACTTTTCAAATGTCACTGCCTATTTACAGGTCGGCGCACTTGAAAACTTACATGCCGAGGAGTTAAGTCGAAGGATTAATCTTGAGGAGATGTTAGAGAAAGAAAGGGAGAGACACGAGACGATCGAGAATGAGAAAAATGACTTACTAATGCTGTTCGAAAATGCACTTAAAGCTAATGAGGAGCTCTCAGCAAACCAAGCAAGTGAACCCTCAAGTTTGAACTGGCAGGATCAGGCAGCCATTACCAAGTTTTCTTTCTCGGAAATTCAGGAAGCTACGGACAATTTCGATCCCTCAGAAATAGAGGAAGGGATTACGGTAGCACTTTTAAAGGTTTCTCTTCGTCATACCCGAGTGGCCATAAAGATGATGTGTTCTGATAGCTCACAGGGCCCATCACAGTACCATCAGGAGGTAAGGTAGTTGTAGTTTAATTGTATCTCCTCAATAATTGCATCCCTGTCACTTTGATTGAGATTATCTCTGGATGATGGTGCTAAAAAGTTGTCTAACAAATCGTGGACGGCCACCTAGTAGTAAGGACTGCGCATATGCATGCCTATGTGACTGCTTGAAACTTTTTAAAACATGTAACCTAAGTTGTGAATTTGCTAGGACAGTTGCTTTTTGTTGTTTTATTCAAGCAGAAGTTGAAGAGATTAAAGATCGGGTGAATATGACTCACATTTCTATTGCACAGGCTTTACTCAATTTTCTGTTTTATTTACTGAGATATTGAAGTAAGGCACTCATGTCATTCTGGGCTGCTGTTTCAGGTTCACATTGCGAGCATGTTGAGGCATCCAAATTTGGTCACCCTCATTGGGGTTTGCCCGGAAGCTTGGGCTCTCATCTACGAGTATCTCCCAAATGGTAACCTCGAAGACCGGCTAAGGTGTAGAGATAACTCTGCGCCCCTATCATGGCAAACAAGGATACAGATATGTAGAGATACATGTGCTGCACTCATCTTTTTGCACTCCTTTGAACCTCATGGTATATCTCATGGTGATCTGACACCTCGAAACATTCTTCTCGACGCCAACTTTGTGGCTAAAACTGAGCGACTTTGGATCACATGATACACCTTTTAGTTCCCGTACAACAGGAGACTTTTCTGCTGAGTCCGATGTTTATTCATTTGGGTTGTACTATTGCGGTTACTTACTGGTCAAGCAACATTGAATTTAGACGAGATTGTGCAAAATTCACTGGACGAAGATGAGTTAGATGCCGTGTTGGATCAAACAGCAGGGCAATGGCCACTTGAGCAGGTCAAAGAGCTGGCACGCCTAGCTTTGAGTTGCTGTGAGATAGATGTTAGCAACCGACCGGATCTTCGGTCAGAGGTGTGGCCACTGCTTGAACAAATTGAAACACTGTGTGAACAACCGTCGTCGACCGATCGTTCTTCTCCTGAAGAGCCTACTCAGCAATCCTCGTCATCTGATCATTCTCCTGGCCAAGAGCATGCCCAGCATCTTCGTATTTCGTTTGTCCGATAAAACATGTGAGTTATTACTTTCATTCTAAGTAGTCATTTGACAATGCCCAACTTCATACGCGGCTGCAGCTGGAAAGTATGGTGCTCGCCTATCTTAAAACAGGCTTTTGAGTCGACAATGCCTTTTGCAGGATATTATGGATGACCCTGTTGTGGCGGCAGACGGCTATACGTATGAAGCAGAGGCAATAAGGGAGTGGCTGAACAGCCATGACACTTCGCCCATGACTAATCTTCGGCTCGAAAACTCCAATCTCGTGTCGAATAGGATTGTGCGGTCAGCTATTCAGGAATGGCTTCAGAGCAATAGAAGTTAATGTGGTCTGTCAAACAGCAAAATCTCTGTACACTAGTGCTGCTCCGGTGGGCTTTTGATGTACATACGATATAATACATTCCAGGAGCAGGAGTGACATGCGTAAGACCATCACGCGTGAGTAAAAACTTTCATGGTCCTGTTTGTTTACCCTTAGGAAAAAGCAGAAGGTAATGTGTTTTTTTTTTTTTTTCACTTTTTCCGTTGAAATTTAAAATATCATTTAAAATTCCAAAAATCACGAGATAAATTTTAATTATGCGACACTCTTTGCGTTGATATTTGAATGTTATGGATTGAGAGGGGCTTCGGATTTTGACGAAGCCATCAAACTCTTCGAAATCTTGTGATAGGATAAGTGCAATGCAACTGTATGAGAGCAGGCAAATTGGCGTTGTCGATGTTTGTCACGTGGCAGCGCGGCATGAGGCTCGACAAACTGGCTTGTCATCCTCAATATCAATTTCTTAGGCTTGTTATCCGGCAACTTGTGTATAAATACTCTTAATGGAAGGAACGTGGGAACTTGTCATCTTTTTCATAAAATGGGTTAAATCGGCATAAGATGGAAATTTGAATAAAAAATTCTCCTCCTTTATTATCAATCGTTGGTTTGCCAAGTGGCATTTGAGCTGGCGTCCATGACATTTTTCTTTTTTTCTTTTTTTTGAAAAAATCTCTCCTTTCATTAACCTTTTGTGACTGACTAATTCAGACCTATTAAAATAAAAATCAGTGCTTTTGGACGCACTTGAGCCCAAACTGGATAAGAGCCCGCACGTGCGACGCCCGACCTCCCCTTGCATTGCACGTGCGGATAGCTGACCCGGGCTTCCGCATGGGCCCCCGCCGTCTCTGCTTTCCAATTCCGCATGCTTGCCAAAGGCTGGCCTAACTATCCCCCTGCTGCCGAGTCCCGGCGCGCCTTTGACGTGTCGCGATGCGAGAAGCCCGGCCAAGGAGGAAGTCAAACAGAGAGAGGGAGAGAGCCGGAAAGGAGGGATAAGTGCACTGCAAATCCAAAAAATTGTCATAAAAGTGCAATTAAAAACTTTCAAATAATACAATTAAGTCCTAAAATTTATTAAATTAGTGCAATTGAGTCGGTCTGTTAAATCCATCCAATTTAGTTAAGTGCATCAATCGCACCAATTTGACAAGTTTTAGGATTTTGTCGCACTATTCGAAAGTCTTAAAACTCAATTGCACTTTTTGATAAGTTTTTCAACTGCTGGTCCACTTATCCCTGGAGAAAAAAAATAGTGAACTCTCATTTTATTTAGTTTCGAACCGGTGGTCTTGACTTGTCGGCGGACTCCATTACAATTGGTTCCTTTTGGATTAAATGGTTTAGAAAAGTCAAAACCATTGAGGTTAGAGTGATTTCTGTCAGCGCTGCCGTAGATCATAACATTCTGATATTGAGAAGGTTCCAATCATCTCTAATTGGAAATCGTGGACAATTATACGTTGACAAATCTTGATGAGAGTCCACCATTGGGAAGTTTCTGAAAGCAAATCCTTTGCCAGGTTTCCACGACGGAAATATATACTGAGATGCAGGATGCAGGACAAGGGACTGTGGAACTTGTTGAGCAGCATTGCAGGAGGAAGCTCGTTATGGGAGCAGCAGCAAATGGTCACCATATCGAGTAATAACTTATGGTTTATCTTTATTCGCTGTAGTGGACTGATTAGTGCTCGTTGAATTATGGACTTAATGGGGGTTTTCTTTCGGGATGCAATGCTTTCTTCCCTTGACCGTCGTCACTGATTGGACAAATGCTGCATAGGTTCTCATATTCTGCCAAATGTGTCAGTGGATGAGCAGAAACCATTGCATTGAAAATTTTCACCGCCCCAGATTCACAATGAAGTAATCTGTCTAACAAAGCGGCCAGAAAGAGATCTATTTACAGGTTATTTTATCCATTGAGTGGATAGTTTGGCTAGTTGTTGCTTATTGATCCTTTTTCTTGCTACTGCTTAAGGTTAAAGACTGCCCATTTTAGATGATGGCTACTTAGCTCAAGCTCTTGTGTTACTAGATGTAATATGTGAGTTTTTGACCAAGTCAAAAAACTAGTAGTGGGACCCACACAAAAAAAAAAGTTAATAAAAAAATCAAAGTAGAAAAGGCAAGGCTTTCGGCAGTCTTCCTTCGCAGAAGGAAAAAAAGAAAGAAGAGAAGGAGAGGAAGAGAGGAAAGGGAAAAAGGGAAAGAAGAAAGGGAAAGAGAGAGAGAGGAGCACGTGCGCGCACTAACCGCCACGGATGCCTCATCAAACTCGTCTCGCTACGTGTCGCAAGCCTAGGTAAGTGTTCGTCCTTTTTATTCGACTGATTCGAACGTTTTCCGTTATTAGGGTTCGAGTTTGAATTTAGAGAAAAATTAAGCTAGGAAGTCAGATTTTGGAGTGTTGAGCTGAGATTTGTTGGGGAAATGATGAATTAGGGTGTTGTGGAACCATGGGACTTTACAGAACTCAATTTGGACTTACGGTTTGCCCGAAACATGATTTCCAAATTCTGGTGCTACAGTAACCCGCGCGAACAGTGTACTTCGAAGTCTGATATCTTCATTTTCTTGTCGTTATTTGAGGTCGACCATAAAAGACTTTTGTAGTATGTCGAATGAGCTTCGTTTGGACTATAAGATTGCGTTAATCGGAGTTCGTTTGGATAAAACGAAAAGGTTTTTCTGCAAATGGTGCTGGAAATTCACGTTTTTTAGGGTTGCGATGTCTTAAGGCCTGATTTTGGTGTCGCCCTAGCTGCGAATATTGTACGAAACGAACTTAAGGATGTTACGGAGCTAATGCTTTTGACGGTTCGTGAATCGGAGTTACGGTTTATCCGAACGAAATTTTTGAAATTTAGCGCGCAGGTTGCCAATGCGCGAATAGTGGGTTTTTAGCCCGTAGACGTCGAGTTATAAACGTTTATATATCGTTTAGTCAAGTTTTCCGTTAGCGTAGTATTTTACAGTCTTTAATGTCGTTTTCTATTAATTTATTAGGATTTCAGGCTTTGCAGTTCAGATATACGTTGGATTTTGGCATTTTAAGGTGAGTTGTACTTTTTCTTCTAAGGATTTATAAAAGTTCATGCTTTAAAGATGGGTACTCGTATTATGGTTTCATTTTCTTGGAAAGGTAAAGAAATGTGATGTTTCAAGCATTATTCTTGCATAAAACAGGATCGAGCTATTACTACTCTTGATGTTCGATACGGTTTGTTGAATGATGGTTTATATTGAAACTGAAATGCTGTTTTGGAGAAATATGTTTTGAGGAAAACCATGGATTCGACTTGTGAATTTGAACTGTGGTGATTCTCTGGATTTGGTTTGTAGAACTGAATTGTTATGGTTTTCTGGCTTTGGTATTGTGATTGATGCTCATGTCCCTATGATTAGAACCCATTGAGGTGGGGGTAGTATGCAATACTGTAAAGCGTCGAGCCGCCGAACCGCTAATAGGTGGTAGACCTAACCAAGAGGGGTAAACTTGGTCGCCTTGTCACGGCGTTAAATGTGACCATAGTTGGGGATGAGTACGAGATTATTCGATGGATAGACCATCGAAAGTTTATTTAATGAGATTAATCAATGGATTGAACCATTGATGGTTTGTTGTTATTCTGAATTGATATTTGATTTACTTGATAAATGCATAGTAGTTTCTCGATCCGCTTAGAAGAGATTGTACTTCTCACTGAGCTGTGGTTGCTCACTCTTTTATTTCAAATGTCTTTCAGGTACATCGACAGGTCGCAAATAGGGTCGAGCGAGCGTTAGCCGCGGGCTTTTTGGGATAGTTGGGTGCATGTTTTTTTTGAAAAGTTGTATATAGTTGGTGAGTTTTCAAGCTAGATATGAAAAGATATGTGTGTATATCTTTTGTCTGATAGATGAGCTCTGAATATGTGAATATGGGACCTTTTATCAAATATATATGGAGATATATATATTTTGAATATCAGGTGGTTACTTGAATTCTATTTGAGGCTGCGTCCTTTGATTGAAAAGGGCGGCCGTGTCATGCTCGTTTTCTTGAAGGATCTGGGTGTGACATTTGTTGGTATCAGAGCATAGATTATTATTTTTAGATATAGATATGAGACATTGTGAGATTGTGTGATAGATTTTATCGTGTTATCTTTTTAGATACTAAGGTTATGATCTATTTGTGACTTCAGGTAGTTATGAGTTTCGACTCAGAACCACCTGTCTCGCCTCGTAGAGATTTCAGAGACGTGCCTCGAGGTATTAGAGGCCGGCCTGCGACAAGAAGACAAGAGGATTCAAGAGTTGACTCGCGGGGCACAAGACAAGAAAGCCAGCGGTCAGGGACCCAGACTGATGTATCTAGAGTTGCTGAACGTGGGAATAACCAAGGCTGCACCTTTGCTCAGTTTAGAAAAGCGAAGCCACCCTCCTATGATGGCAAGTCCGATCCTCTTTTGGCAGAACGTTGGATTAGGAAAATAGAAGGAATTTTTAAAGTTGAAGAAGTTTCCGAGGATAAGAAGGTTGACTTTGCAACCCAGTATCTGGAGGGTGAAGCTGAGTACTGGTGGGAGGGATTAAAGACCACTTTTGGGGACGAGGATGCGACTATCCATTGGAGGGACTTCAAGGCAGCTTTCAACGCCCATTTCTTCCCGAAGTCTTTTCAATCGAAGATGAAGAGCGATTTTCTGCAAATATCACAAGGCGACTCTACTGTTTTGGATTATGCAGGTCGTTTCAATCAAATGAGCAGATTTGCGGGGAGTTTTATGGCTGATGAGAAGGAAAAAGCTGAGCACTTTCAAAGAGGATTACGACCCGAGATTCGTTTCGAACTCGCATCCCTCCTATTGACAACTTATGGGGACGTGCTTGAACGAGCGATCAGGATTGAGCAGGAGATCTTGCAGAGCGGCATCCCGGGTGCTCCTCCACAAAAGAAGCACAAGGTTGGAAACTTTCAAGAAAGCCGCATAGGTGGTGGTATCAAGCAAAGGGGCTTTAGCAGGCCTGAAAAGGCGAAGAGTCGAGTTATTCATGAGCCTTGTGCTACTTGTGGGAAACTTCATGGTGATCAGTGTTACTGGAAGACTGGAGTTTGCTTTTTATGTGGAAATGCAGGACATATACGACAAAATTGTCCTATGCAGAGGAATGTTTCAGTAGATAACAGATTATGTTTTGTATGTGGGCGACCTGGACACCTAGCACGCACTTGCCCTATGCAGAAGAATGCACCTCCAGTTGTCAAGCCACAGGAAAATCAGCAAAGACAAAGAACAACTGGGAAGGTCTTTGCGATGACAGAGGAGGATGCGGCGGCGTCTAATGCAGTTGTTGCAGGTGATGTTTCTATTGCCTCACAATATGCTTACACCTTATTTGATCCTGGTGCCACGCATTCTTTTGTTTCCGTGGAATTTGCTAAGAAACTTGATATGCCGCATAAGTCTCTTGATTGTGAATTGCGTGTGGATACTCCTACTGGTGATTTTTTTATTGCTGATCGTGTGTTCAAGAGATGTCTGCTCCGGATTGATGATGTCGAGATGCCTGTTGATCTTGTGGAATTAAATATACGGGATTTTGATGTCATCCTAGGAATGGATTGGTTATCAACGTATCATGCTACTGTTGATTGTTATGCGAAAAAGGTTATTTTTCGACCTCCAAATCAAGTTGAATTCTCTTTCTCGGGGAGTTGTAAGGTTATCTTTCCGAGGCTTATCTCAGCTTTGCAAGCAAGAAAACTTTTGAAGAAGGGTTGTTGTGGTTATTTGGCTTGTGTGAAAGACACAAATAAGGAGGTGGAAAAGTTGGAGAATGTTCCCGTTGTTCGAGACTTTCCAGATGTATTCCCTGAAGACTTACCTGGTTTACCTCCTGATAGAGAGATCGAATTTTCCATTGACTTGATACCTGGTACAGCACCCATTTCTAAGGCACCGTATCGGATGGCACCGGCTGAACTAAGAGAGTTGAAAACATAGCTGCAAGAACTCTTGGACAAGGGATTCATCCGGCCTAGTGTTTCACCTTGGGGAGCTCCTGTATTGTTCGTGAAAAAGAAAGACGGTAGTATGAGGCTATGCATAGACTACCGAGAGCTTAATAAGGTAACGATCAAAAATAAATATCCTTTGCCTCGGATTGACGATTTATTTGATCAACTTCAGGGAGCTCAAGTATTTTCTAAAATTGACCTCCGCTCTGGATATCATCAGTTGAAAATTAAAGCAGATGATGTGCCTAAAACTGCTTTCAGGACGAGGTATGGCCATTATGAATTTCTTGTCATGCCTTTTGGATTAACAAACGCACCTGCTGCCTTTATGGACTTGATGAACAGGGTGTTCAGGCAATATCTTGATAGATTTATTGTGGCATTCATTGATGATATCCTAGTGTATTCGAGGAGCCCAGAGGAACACGAGCAACATTTGAGGGTTGTCTTGCAAACTTTACGCGATAAGAAGCTCTATGCAAAATTTAGTAAGTATGGGTTCTGGCTTGATCACATTGACTTTTTGGGCCATATAATCTCGAAGGATGGTATTCTAGTTGACCCGAAGAAAGTCGAAGCGATTGTTCAGTGGAAACGCCCCACCACTGTCACTGAGGTCAGAAGTTTTCTTGGCTTAGTGGGCTATTATAGGCGATTCGTGGAGGGATTTTCCAAAATTTCTAGCCCACTTACTCGCTTAACTCAGAAGGGAGTTAAATTCGTGTGGTCGGATCAATGTGAGCATAGTTTTCAAGAACTAAAGAGACGATTAGTGTCGGCTCCCGTATTAACCTTGCCTTCAGGTACTGGTGGTTTCACTATCTATTGTGATGCATCTAAAGAAGGTTTAGGCTGTGTTCTTATGCAGATGGAAAGGTCATAGCCTATGCCTCTAGACAGTTGAAGCCACATGAGAAAAATTATCCGACTCACGATCTAGAGCTAGCAGCAGTCGTGTTTGCCTTGAAAATATGGCGTCACTATTTGTATGGCGAAAGATGTGAAGTCTTTACTGATCACAAGAGTTTGAAATATATATTTTCTCAGAAAGAACTCAATATGAGACAGCGGAGATGGCTAGAGTTCCTGAAAGATTATGACTTGTCCATTAATTATCATCCAGGTAAGGCGAATGTAGTAGCGAATGCCTTAAGTCGTAAATCTTCTGGAAATATGGCAGCATTACTTACTTCTCAGAAGTCTATTCTCGAGGATATGTAAAAGCTGGACTTAGAGGTATTGATACATCAGCTTGGCGCCCGAGTTAGCTAATCTTAGGGTACAACCCTTGTTGATAGATAAAATCAAAGCAAAACAGAATGATGATCCTCAGTTGAAAAAGATTAGAGAAGGCGTCGAAGCTAGAAGGCAGGAGGACTTTAGCATTCATGCCGATGAGTCATTAAGATTTCGTGACCGACTCTGTGTCCCCGACGATGTAGAATTGAAAAAGGAGATATTGCAGGAAGCCCACAGCACCAGATTTTCTATTCATCCAGGAAGCACTAAGATGTATAGAGATCTGAGAGAAAAATTTTGGTGGGTTAACATGAAGAAAGATATTGTTAAATTCGTCGACCAATGTTTTGTTTGCCAACAGGTAAAGATTGAGCATCAAAAGCCAGGTGGACAGCTACACCCACTTGAGATACCTAAATGGAAGTGGGAGCACATTACCATGGATTTCATCGTCGGTTTACCGAGGACACCAAATGGTAAGAATGCTATATGGGTGATTGTCGATCGGTTGACTAAATCTGCTCACTTCTTGTCATATCGATTCGGCCTCTCACTTGAAGATATGGCGAAACGATATGTTAATGAAATAGTGAAGCTTCACGGGGTTCCAGTGAGTATCGTTTCTGACAGGGATCCACGGTTTGTGTCCAATTTTTGGAAGAGTCTTCAAAGAGCGTTGGGTACTAGACTCAACTTCAGCACAGCATTTCATCCACAAACAGACGGCCAGTCAGAGAGAACCATTCAGACTTTAGAGGATATGCTGAGAGCATGTGCCATTGACTTTGGCGGCTCTTGGGATGAGCACCTGCATTTGGCGGAATTCTCATATAATAACAGCTATCATTCCAGCATCAAGATGGCTCCTTTTGAAGCATTATATGGTCGAAAGTGCAGAACACCGATTTGTTGGGATGATGTGGGTGAGAAAAGACTAACTGGTCCTGAATTTATACAGGAATCAGAAGAAAAAGTCAGGCTCGTTCGAGAGCGTTTAAGAATAGCACAAAGTCGCCAGAAAAGTTACGCCGACCTCAAACGGCGTAAGTTAGAATTCGATGTGGGCGATCATGTATTTCTAAAGGTCTCTCCCATGAGAGGCGTTATGAGATTTGGCACACGTGGCAAGTTGAGTCCGAGATACGTGGGACCGTTTCTGATATTGGAGATGATTGGTGAGGTTGCTTACAGATTGGCATTGCCACCGATGTTATCTGGAGTACATGACGTATTCCATGTGTCTTTATTACGGAAATATGTGCCAAGTCCTGATCACATATTAGATTATACTCTTTGAGGTTAAGGGAAGACTTAACGTATGAAGAACAACCTCTGCGTATCGTGGACAAAAAGGATCAAGTGTTACGGCGTCGTACGATCCCTTATGTGAAGATTCAATGGCAAAATCACACAGAAAGGGAGGCTACTTGGGAACTCGAGGAGGAGGTAAGGCGCAAATATCCTCACTTGTTTCAAAGTTGAGGAAAGTTCAGTTATTCGAATTTCGTGGACGAAATTTCTTTTAAGGAGGGTAGAATGTAATATGTGAGTTTTTTTTACTAAGTCAAAAACTAGTGGTGGGACCAAAAAAAAAAAAGAGAAAGAGTCAACAAAAGCAGAAGAGAAAATTGAGCTTCGGGAGACTTCTGTCACAGGAAGAGAAAGAAAGGAAGAGAAAGAAAGGAAGAGAAGAAAGGAAAAAGAGAGAGAGAGGAGCACGTGCGCGCACTAACCGCCACGGACGCCTCATCAAGCTCGTCTCACTACGTGTCGCAAGGCTAGGTAAGTGCTCGTCCTCTTTATTCCACTAATTAGAACGTTTTCCGTTATTAGGTTTCAAGTTCGGATTTATAGAAAAATTAAGCTGGGAAGTCAGATTTTAGAGTCGTTGAGCTGGGATTCTTTGGGAAAATGATGATTTAGGGTGTTGTGGAGCCGTGGGACTTCACAGAACTCAATTTGGACTTATGGTTTGCCCGAAACATGATTTTCAATTCTGGTGCTACAGTACACGCGCGTGAACAGTAAACTTCAAGACCCAATATCTTCATTTTTTTGTTGTTATTTGAGGTCGACCATAATAAGACTTTTGTAGTGTGTCGAATGAGCTTCGTTTGGACTATAAGATTGCGTTAATCAGAGTTCATTTGGATAAAACGAAAAAGGTTTTTCGCAAATAGGACTGGAAAAATCCGGGTTTTGGGGTTTTTGATGTCGTAAGGCTTGATTTTGATGTCGCTTAGCTGCAAATATTGTAGGAAATGAACTTAAGGGTGTTGCGGAGCTAATGCTTTCGACAGTTCGTGAATCGTAGTTACAGTTTGTCCGAACGAAATTTTTTAAGTTAAGCGCGCAGGTTGTCCGATGCGCGATTAGTGGTTTTTTTTTGCCCGTGACGTCAAGTTATAGACGTTTATGTGTCGTTTAGTCAAGTCTTCCATTAGCGAAGTATTTTTACAGTTTTTAATGTCGTTTTCTATTAATTTATTAGGATTTCAGGCTTTGCGATTTGAGTTATACGTTGGATTTCGGCGTTTTAAGGTGAGTTGTACATTCTCTTCTAAGGATTTATAAAGATTCATGCTTTAAAGATGGATACGCGTATTATGATTTCATTTTCTTGAAAAGGTAAAGAAATGTGATGTTTCAAAGCATTATTCTTGCATAAAACAGGATCGAGCTATTACTACTCCATTTGATTGTTGAATGATGGTTTATATTGAGACTGAAATGCTGTTTTGAGAAATATGTTTTGAGGAAAGCCATGGATTCGCTTGTGAATATGAATTGTTGTGATTTTCTGGATTTGGTTGTGGAACTGAATTGTTATGATTTTCTGGATTTGTATTGTGATTGATGCTCATGTCCCTATGATTAGAACCCATTGAGGTGGGGGTAGTATGCATACTGTAAAGACGTCATTGAGCCGAACCACCGGCTAAAATAGGTGGTAGACCTAACCAAGAGGGGTAAACTTGGTCGCCTTGTCACGGCGTTAAATGTGACCATAGTTGGGGATGAGTACGAGATTATTCGATGGATAGACCATCGAAAGTTATTTAATGAGATTAATCAATGGATTGAACCATTGATGGTTTGTTGTTATTCTGATTGATATTTGATTTACTTGATAAATGCATAGTAGTTTCTCGATCCGCTTAGAAGAGATTGTACTTCTCACTGAGCTGTGGTTGCTCACTCTTTTATTTCAAATGTCTTTCAGGTACATCGACAGGTCGCAAATAGGATCGAGCGAACGTTAGCCGCGGGACTTTTTGGGATAGTTGGGTGCATGTTTTTTTGAAAAAGTTGTATATAGTTGGTGAGTTTTCAAGCTAGATATGAAAAGATATGCGTGTATATCTTTTGTCTGATAGATGAGCTCTGAATACTGTGAATATGGGACCTTCTTATCAAATATATATGGAGATATATATATTTGAATATCAGTTGGTTACTTGAATTCCATTTGAGGCTACGTCCTTTGTTTGGAAAGGGCGGCCGTGTCATGCCCGTTTTCTTGCAGGATCAGGGTGTGACACTATTAGAACTCAATACATGCGAACCTACATTTTAGGATAGCAACAAATTGATCACCCTAAACGGGAACGCTCGGACCAAACCGACATAGCGATCCTAGCGATTCCCAAAGCGTCGGTCCGGTTGTCAGTTTGTAAAAGTGGAACTGATGATTTTTATCCGGTTCGAGATTTCAGGGGCGGAACCAGATCATTAAACCAGCCGATTATTTTTTTGTTTCTTAAATATAAACCCAATAATCCGTTATATACAAGAAATGTGATATGTGGTGAGAATGGTAAAGATTTAAAACCACGTCTCCTACATGAGATTTTTACATATTCTTTGCTAACTATTTTAAAAAGTTTAAGATATAAGTTAATGTGTGATAAACATTTAAATATTTTAACATGATCATAGAGCATCTAAAAAGGTATATTCTGACTATATGAAATAGTGGCATATGTGTGATGGACCAAATCAAAAGGTGGCAATTACGAGTACCGCTTTTATTTTTGTAATAAAAATGCGTTTACAACTTGCATTCATTCCATGACCTAGGTGGGTTATTTCTTGATCAATCTATCCACTATCTGTTACCCTAATGTGAACCATTCATTTAAACAAGTCTAGTCAAAGTCAACCACCGTTGCTTCAAACATTAAGAATTGCAGTTATATATGCTAATGTCACATATCGAAAGCCAAGAACTAAATTAAATATGGTTAAGATGCGATCATAATAGTCTTGCGCATGGCAGGACCAAGCCCAAAGAAGTAAGTCTATTTGAGGAGTGATTGGTCCTACCATGCGCAAGACTCGCACAAACTTTTTTTTTTTATTGGGTGGGTCGCGAAAGACTCACACAAATTTAACCATAACGCCAACACGATATGCCAATTTCTTAAGAGAAGAGATGACGCCTGTGCTTAATTGGAGAAAAGATACCAGAATCGCGATAAACAACAATTAGACTTTACAAAAGTCTAGCTATTAAATTCAATCAAGGCTAAATCGAAGGTTTTGAACTGCTCATCGATGATAGATAGCCAATTAACGTGGCTCGTGACATCCGCAGTTGCATGTTGGACCATTCCAACGGTAGATTTCTCAAAGCCTAGAATCGGTCCATGCATGTCAAAGTTTTACGTAATACCTCTTGTTAATAATATTGTTAAGTCCTTGCCAAGGGAGTGCAATCGTCTATCATCACGAAACCTTACAAACACGTTTCCAGTTTCAATCTTAGGTTAAACTTAATCAAAAATATGTTCGTTGGACAGAGAAAATCCGGCCGCATATTTCCTGGTAAAAAAAATGCTCGAATTATTGATTTTTTTTTCCCTTTGTTCATCATTGGAAAGAAGTACAAAACAGGAAGGAAGAAAGATGAATCTCAAGTGTAGATCAGAAGTTTGATAGGTAGGTTAAGATCAAATAATAAGGCAAAAAAAAAGCGTGAAGAGAGAGAAATCCATTGTTGTCTTAAGATCAGAAGTTTGATAGACATCCTATGCAGATTTGGCTAAATTGGTGTTTTTTTTTTTGGTAAGGGGCTAAATTGTGTTATTATTATTGTCTTTCGATAAAAGAGGTTCATATAGCCATGTATTTTACATCATTGGATCATGTCATATACATACATATTTATTATAATGATTTCTATATATGGCAAGGTCCCTTGGATTTGGTCAGCTTGCCATCGCGCGATGATTATTCTACAATTTTGACTTTCTTAAAATCGACAATGACCTTCCTTTGACTGGAGAAATTAAATTCCTATTTTGTAAAATTGACTCGCCGTGAGCCGTTTTTCCACAATTTTTCAAATAAATTGTTCCCTCTCAAAATCCTATAATGAAATCGGCTTTCACACTTGTTTGATTGACTACCATAATATGGACATGCAGAAATTGTGTAAAAAATTGTCATTTTGTTTTCCAACTTGAGGGGTTTCACTAGTACAATTTCTAAGTATTAAGTTAATTATGTCAAGTTCACACAACTAACTACTATATTAATCCCATGGATAACTTAAGACATGATTCAAAATCAGACTGAACGACCAAAGCATGAAATTATTTATACTTGGGATCGTATGCCTAATCCACACACGTAAGTCCTTTCCAAATTAACACTCGAAAGCTTATGCTGATTGGTGGGAGGGTGAACATGTTACTGGGCCTACATTTACGTAACTCATGCCTCAAAACATTTTGGGACTAGGCTAAAATTTCCAAGCCGAATAGAAATTGATATTATAATTACATGGACGTGATTACCAAATAATTTCTGAAAATTTTTGGACAGACAGGAAATCCAAAAAGTTAGGCTTGATACAAGCTATACACAGCATTTGCGAGAGCATTCAAATTCGTATAAGATATCAAGCATTTCGTTAGACCATGTTAGAAATGCTAAAACATAAATACGTTTCATAACTTGTCAATCACATGAATTTTTAAAAATAATCATACAACATTTTAATATATCAGTCCACACTTCCTCTTTCAAACACCCGGAGGCGTGTTAAGTGATAGGTATCTTCCTTACGATTTGGTGTTGACTAGGTTTTATATTGTGTACAAAGATTCATTGCAATAAAATACATTAGATCGACAAACATGCAATAGAAATATGGAAAATCTCCAATCACTCTCAATAAATAGACTTTAGTTTCTTACATGTTTAATTGCTAAACACTGATGTCCGAAAGTAGACCAATCAATTCTTCTAAATCTCATGTCCCGGTGAATATCGCTTATTTTGATGTTCATCGGTGAGATTTTATATTGATTTTGAATGTGTCTCACAACCCAAAAGAATTCGTAAGAGGGATCGGGCGCTTATTAAATAGGGACGAATAACTGAATTCACCTTCCTTTAAGATACATGCAAATTGTTTACAACTTAACCTAGGTTGTTTCAATTTATTAATTAGAAAACCAACTTCAAGGACGACAACTAGATGGGAAAAAAATCATGAGCTAATATATGTTTTCATTGGTGACAAGTTGACGTGATCTATTCAGTGCAAAGTGGGAACAAGCACCAAATCAATTATACATGTACTTTTTTGCTGGCTGGGTATTTAATTACGTAATTTCATTTTTGAACAAATTGACCGAGTTAATCCCCTTCATCTACAGCTAATTTAAAAGAGTATCTACGTTTATACTTATGCCAATTTCTTAAAAGAAGAGATGATGCTTTTGCTTAGTTGGAACTAAGATACTGATATCGTGATTAAACAACTTCTCTTCCATGGAAGTTTTCTTTTCCTAGAATGTATCTGTAAAGTCTAACTATTAAACTCGATACAGATAAATCGAAGGTTTTAAACTGCTTCTCGAAGATAGATATCCAATTAATGTGGCTTGTGACATCGGCAATTGCATGTTCGACACTCCAATCTAGATTTCTCAAAGCCTAGAATCGGTCCATGCATGTCAAAGTTACCCTAATGCCTCTTGTTAATAATATTCTAGACGATTTGGTGTTGACTAGGTTTTATATTGTGTGAATAGGTTAAAAAGAATAATTGCAATATAATACATTAAATCGACGAGCATGCAATAGAAATCTAGCAATCACCAATCACTCTCAATAAATAACTCTAATTTCTTACATGTCTAATTGGTAAGCACTGCTGTCCGAAAATAGACCAATCAATTCTTCTAAAATCTCTTGCCCAGTGAATATTGCTTATTCTGATATTTATTAGAAAGACTCATATTGAATTTGAATGTGTCTCACAACCTGATTTGTAGGAGAAATCAGGTGCTTATTGAGAATAGGAACAAATAACCGAATTCACCATACTTTAAGATACATGCAATTTTTTTTTTTTTTTGCAACTTAACCTAGTTTGTTTTAATTTATTAATTAGAAAACAACTTCAAGAACGACAACTAGACGGGAAAAAAAAATCAATGAGCTAATTTATCTTTTCATTGGTGACAAGTTGACGTAATCTATCCGTACCAAGTGGGAACAAGCACCGAATCAATTACATGTACGTAATCTAATGCTAGATTCTCAAAGCCTAGAATCGGTCCGTGCATGCAAAGTTACCTAATGCTTCTTGTTAATAGTATTCTACACGATTTGGTGTTGACTAGGTTTTATATTGTGTGCATAGGTTAAAAAGCATAATTGCAAGATAATACATTAGATCGATGAGCATGCAATAGAAATCAAGAAAATCACCAATCACTCTCAATAAATAGACTCTAATTTCTTACATGTTCAATTGCTAAACACTACTGTCCGAAAGTAGACCAACCGATTCTTCTAAAATCTCCTTGCCCAGTGAATATCGCTTATTCTAGTATTACAGTAGGACTAATATTGAATTTTAATTTGTCTCACAGTTCAAAGAATTCGCGAAGGAGTCAGGTGCTTATTGAGAATAGGAGCAGATAACCAAATTCACCATACTTAAGATGCATGCAAAAGAAAAAATTGCAACTTAATCTAGGTTGTTTCAATTTATTAATTAGAAAACCAACTTCAAGGACGACAACTAGATGGGGAAAAAAAAAATCAATGAGCTAACTTATGTTTCATTGGTGACAAGTTGACGTATCTATCCGTGCAGAGTGGGAACAAGCACCAAATCAATATACATGTCCTCGCTGGCTGGGTATTTAATTACGTAATTTCATTTTTGAACAAATTGACCGATTAAGCCCCTTCATCTACAGCTAATTTAAAAGAGTATCTACATATATACTTATACATAAATCACCGAAGAAGGAGTATTGTACCTGTTTAGACCCCACTATTCAACTTGAATATATATGCTAGTTAATTGATTCAAGAAATCGTCTTGCAAAATGACTCGCTAAATAAATATACTAGCCGACAAATATATCACTTTCAATGATTCTAACCAATTCAACTCAATTTAACCAAATTTAACATCTTTACAGCCTATATATTTTTCTAAATCAAATTAACTTGGGAAACCACATTACCTTTGTCAATGTAATATAGCATATTAAATTACTGTTATTGATTTCAACATTGAGGAGTAGCTCAATTAGGAATTGAGAAAGAAAAAAGTTATTTAAAAGCAAGTGCCAGGCCATTCAATTAAATATAAACTCGGATAAGCCACTCAATTAAGATTTTTTTGACCAATTTGACCAATTAAACCTGTTCATCTACGACTAATTCAAAGAATCTCTAGTTAGTGGATAAATCAATGATAATGAGTTGTGGGCGCGCAATATTAATTCAACGTGGATAATGCTTCTGGCAAAGAATGAATATACTAGGGCCCGTTTGGTAATGATTTTGATTCTCTAATTTTGTTCCCCTGAATAGGAAAAGATGAGAAACTTGTTTGGTAAAATAAATGATTTTGATTAGACAAAAAAAAAAAGATTGATCCTCAAAGTATTAGTAAAGGATCCATGATAAAAATAGAAGAGCATATATCTAATGGTAGATTTCCGGATTTCATCCCTACACATGAAATTCTACTCTCCTCTGTATCACTCAAGTAAATTGATATCGAGAGCATTCCTACAACCTGTGTCAACCAATATCCATATGCTAGAATCACTTTTGAAAAACAAGACTAATAAAGTGAGAAACGACCACGGAGCTCTCGTCACTTGTCTGCCATGCCCATCACTCGACTAGCTAGTTCCACCACCACCGTCATACGCTGCCAACCGTTGTACTCGGACGACGTCAACCACTGTTGACCCCATGATCTACCATTGTCTGCAGCCAATCACGATTGTCCACCGTTGGTCGCCAGAGAAAAAGGAAAGAAAATAGAAAATAAAATTTAAATAAAAAATACTTTTAAAAAATTTTAAAAAATTTCAAAATGCACTAGATTCATATTACATGAAAGTGATTTTTAGCAATATTATTTTTTCTTAATAAATTATAAGAAACAAATATTCATGAAATAAATAGACAACTACAGCAGCACAAAATAAGAGACTAATTCAGGATTATGTATTATCTGTATTCTTATATTAGTGATGCAATGTGGTTGACTTTATAGTGACAAAACCTAATCATTTGACTTAAATAAAAAAATGGAAAAAGAAATTGTTTCAGGAAATAAAAATTTGTACAGTTATCAAACGCATTCTTTTTCAAGAATAGAATTATGTGTATTGCCAAATGCATTTTAATTCTCTAAAACTCGTCTAGGGAACAGAATCAGAAAAAATCAATTCTGAACAGAATTTTTATTATGAATCAAAATGGTTTGCTAAACATACCTTAGGTGATTTGATCAACAAATTCAATAAAAGGGCTATTAGTTAGGATTTTAGGGATTTCTAGCATGATAACCGGAGGTTGAACATTTTACGCAGATATGTGTAAACTACTCTATGTTAGGGCCACGTGCGCAGACTAAAGACATATTAAATCGCTTCACAATATTTGCAAGATGCTTGATGGGTCCTCGGTGTAATCAGGCATTCGCTTATGTCTTAGGTGAAAAAAGCAGCAGATTCTTTGTAAATCAAATTTAGTATTCTTACCTCCAGTATCCTATGTAGACGCAAAATTGATATTTTGGCCAAAAAATCATCAAATATATATACTTAATTGGCATTAGTTTCACACATAAAAGTAGAAAATGAGGATTGAAGAAAATGTTTATTTAAAATGCAATGTCAGGCTAGCTATTTTGGCCTTCAACCCCTCGCAACGTCTATCTGCTTTTCTTTGTGTCCATGAAAAAGTTTATTTTCAAGAGGACAAGTTAATATTTTATCAAATTCAACAGAAGATCAGTGCACGATCTTTTGTCTGATTTCAAAGTTCAACATCTTTTGTGTGTACTTTACCACCCACTAAAAGACCTGTGAAATCTGCAACTCTAATCCTTGAGAGAGAGAGAGAGAGAGAGAGAGAGAGAGAGAGCTGCTTTTTCCGGAAGGTGACAAAGCAGATTTGAACAAGTACGTTGTCTTGACTTTTCATGGTAGACGCAAGCATAAAATGGCAATCTCGGCCGAGGGGAAAAAAACACCAGCCCGCGAATCTTTGCTTGTCTATCACAGAGAGAGAGAGAGAGAGAGACAGAGAGACGGACGGACGGAGACAGAGAGAGATTAGTAGCAAAAGCAAGAAGAAGAAACAAAAGAAGATGGGGAGAGCACCATGCTGTGAGAAGATGGGGTTGAAGAGGGGTCCATGGACGCCTGAAGAGGATCAAGTCTTGATCTCTTACATCCAGAGGAATGGCCATGGAAATTGGAGGGCTCTTCCCAAGCAAGCTGGTAATTAATTTTACAATCAATAATCGCTTGGATTATCATTCAGACTTAAAGCTGAGTCACGAGCTGCTCAGTACCCCAAAGAATTCATTATGAGAATCTGGCTGATCTGGGTTTTCTTCCTCTTCTCTTGTTTCCTTTTGTTTCTCCAACTTCTTTACCCTTTGGTCCTCAAATGGTGTATTTGCACAAATCACTACAGAATTTTAGTTAGTTTGATTACTGCCATGAATTTATTGCAACTAAATTTCAAGACCAAAGTGCTCGTTTTAAAAGTTCAAAACCATCGGCCTCTTTTGCATGTTACATGCAAGCTCAGAAACATCACTATACCATACTTATCGATCTTTACTTTAGTTCTACTTCTATACATATGCAATTTCGGGTTTTTTTTTTTGTTTCCCTTGCTGATGTCCTTCTTCTTCGTTTATAGGGCTCTTGAGATGTGGGAAGAGTTTGCCGGCTTCGGTGGATAAATTATCTGCGGCCTGATATAAAGAGAGGAAATTTCAGCCGGGAAGAAGAGGAAACAATCATCAAGTTGCATGAAATGCTTGGAAATAGGTATTTTTTCTTTTATCTATCTATAATAATTTCTGTTAATTTGGTGGACTCTATGTAGTCTCCTTTATAGTTTATATCTGCTTGTTAGAAAATGCATGAAAGAACATCTCAAAGTTGAGAGGATCATTGATCAGGAGTGAGGCCCTTTACTGGTCCGACCCAATTGTGAGAGCGGAACTCTATCAACTGTAAACTCGTGTTCTTTAAAAGTTTAAGCCCTTAGAGAACTATACGAGTTGTATTTTAATCTTAATTAACAACGGCTCGATAAGTATACAAAAAGGGTTTTGTGTATGATTAAAAACAAGAAGTGTGCTGACAAAAGATTCTTTGGTACGGAGCGCTAGACGGTGAATGCACATGGATTGTCTGCTTAATAAGCCAGACCTGCATGAATTTCTGCATTCACTTTTCATCTTCTTGGTTATTCGTATACAATATTACAAGATCTTGTAGGTTTCCTGAATTATATATTTCATTGCGAATTTCAGGTGGTCAGCTATTGCAGCAAGATTACCGGGGCGCACCGACAACGAAATAAAAAAGTGTGGCACACACATTTGAAGAGAGGCTCAAGCAAAATCAAGTCGCGCGGGGTGACGACATGACGGACAACGAACCATACAATTCTAGTTCCACGACAAAAACAGAGCGATTGGATACTTCCAAAGCCGTGATGATACCGGACTGTCGGAAAGTTGTGTCCATGCCCCGACATCGCCTCAACCTTCTTCAAGCGAAATATCCTCAGTCACAAGTTCTTCGACGTCCACACAATTGGAGGGTCGAACGACGTCGAGATCAAGATCAACAAACAGAATGTTCCATGGGTCGTTCCCTTTAATCGACGAGAGTTTTTGGTGGAAGACTCAGGGTTTCTACCCGACGATTACTCAAGCAACTTGTCCGAACTTTCCGGCTTCAACTTAGATACGCAAACTCAATATGCTCTGGCTCCGATGGCTAATAATGTGCAACAGTGGGCCGGTGATCATGTGTAAGCCATGTCGATAATGGAATGGACTTTTGGTACGATCTTTTCATAAGAGCTGGTGCAGAAGAGTTGCCAGACTTCTGAAGGGACTGTGCTTTGGCGGCTAGAGAAAATTTGGAATTATGTGGGGGTATTAAATTTTTTTCTCCTTTGACCGTTAAAAGGGAGCAACCATTTTTCCAATGTGGGGCAATATGTTGCTTCTTAAGTCCAATAGCTGCGGGGCAAGCCGAGAGAGGAGGGAGGCCTTTTGGATTGATTCTATTCAACACATTGGAGTTGCCACTAGTTGACTTTTATAGTGGGACTGTGGGAGGACACAAATGTTGACCTAGGAATAGGATTCGACAGGGAGTTTTAAAAGCATGTGTTGTTTCTCATTTGTTGATAGATTTAGCATTTGACAATTTCATTCACATTTGTTCTCCTTTCCAAACAGATTGACACTGATTAGGTTCAATTTTTATTTACCATAAATAGCGGAGCAAATCCTTTGGGTTTTCTTACCCAAGTGTGATATTTGATTCCTGAAGCTAGCTGGGTACACGCTTTTGTAGTTTTGCTATCCTTTCATTCATGTACATGGAGGTGAAGTTTCATCTATGAGCAGAATATCCCAGATGATCAAGCATGTATACTGATGAATTTGAAATAAGTATTTGCTTTTGGAAATACATTTCGAAAATATGTGAAAATTTGTTTTATTCGGCATATATAAACGAGAATATTTACCTGAGTTCTAGATGAACAACATGTGCTGGAATCTTACAATGGCAAGAAAGAAAGAAAAAGAAAGGTGCAGGTCATTTTGAGGAAGTTACTGACAATATGTGGCACTTACCCTATTAAGCAAGAAATCGACTTTATGATTATAAGATGTTGTTTGCCAATCATATGGTCTTTAGCATTGGTCTGGCAAAGTAGAGATTTGATATGCGCAAATACTAACATGGAGAAAGAGAAGTAGAGGCAGCTAAGCCACGACCCTAGAATCACGAGACGTAGGGATCATGGTCAAACACGTGACATGGGCGGTTGGCGGCTACCTGGCAGAAGAAGTTGGTATACATGGAATTGCGGTTTGCATGATGCTAAACTGGTTAAAGTTTGGGAGAAGAGCGTAAAAAAATGTTTATTTCCTGGTCAAATGTAGGAGTGAATGAAATCATGATCAGGCATGTTGTAGAAACGAATCAGCATACTTGGAGAAGCAGTTAACATGTCACCAGATAAGGTAAATGAGCAAATTTAAATTTTAGGGATCATAATGCGTATTGAATTGTTCAGGATCATTTGTGTCATTCCCTACGAAATACTAATACCAAGCCGTGAGGCCCACGTCGAGAACATGGGGAACAAGTCTTTTAGAACATGAAAGTGAGATCCTAGAGACTCATGACCAAAAAATAGACGTCTTACGAGAAAAGAAAGGACATGTACAATTTAGAGGTGCGCACGGTCCGGGCCAGTCCGGTCCTGGTATGGAATCAAGTATCGGATCGGTAGCCTCAGTCCCCAAATTTTCAAGATCAGGGACAGACCTCGACTAGGAACGGACAGGCCCGTGATCGACGATCTGCTAACACCAGCTGCTTATAGAAATCTAATCATTGAATCTAAACTAATAACTTTCAATTTCAACCATCCAATCTAATAAAACATACACATGACCATAGTACAACCATCACATGAGTACTTATAATCCTGAAATAATGAGAAAAGACTAAATTATGAAGAAAAACACTTAAAACAACTAAAACAGGATTATGCTCCTACATCGTTCTCCTCTAGTTGGAAAGAATCAAGGTTAAAGTGGGATTACACTTGTACTTCATTGAATCCAAGTACGGACAAATAATGGGTTTGCATAATATAGTGAAAATAAAATACAGACTCAGTCAAGACAAATACGACCGGAGACTGCATATCGACAAACACGATGAGAGGCTGCGTTGCGAAGGCGAGACGTGAACGTTGAGTGAGAGGAGAGGAGTGAGTATTTAGCAAACGATGGGAAAATTAGGTTTACTAGTTCTTAAAAAAATTATTTTTTAATTATATATATAGTCCGATCTAGTCCCATCCACTATGGAATGGGGATCGGACCATCCCCTCAAGGACTAGACGAATCCAGCCGGTCTAGTCTGGCCCAAATTGCTCACCCTGTACGCTCAGCAGCTTCGCAAGATTTATCTTGTCTTGTTTATGTTCTTGTTTCTGTCCTTTATTTTTCAAACTCTCGCTCCTGAGTTCGATTTGGACTTGCGCTGCTGGATGTTAACCCTGAGCCATCCTGAAGTTTAGTTGATGTTTGTGCTAGACTGTAAATGTCCATTTAATAATGCAAGCAACGTGTGTTTTTCAGATTTTCCAATTTCAAGCTCAGTCTTCATTTTCATTTGGCAAATTTAGGAAAAATGATATGGATGCATAAGAATTGGGATATATATATAAAAAAAAAAGGAGTATTTTTTCTCCAGTCTGTTGTCAATGGTCATAATAAGGACTATATATGGAGATCCCACCAGCAAATAATAGAGATAGTTTTATATTATGGGGAAAATATTCTCCAAATCATACCATTTTCGCAAAACAAATGGAGCATGGCATGAAAAAATTTGCAAAATTTTTTAACCGAAACGAATAACCGAACTACTAGAAATCTGAATGCAGATTTGCATTCAGCCTTATTCCTCCATCTACATACAGCTCTATGATGAGCTTGTGTCTTCTGTTGATAATTTGACCATCAAATCAAAATTCATGAAGGTTCAGTAAGAAGTCGGATGATCTGTATTTCTGGGATAATATCAAGCCTTACGAGGAGTCGTGGTATTCACAACAAGATAACAAGTTCGAAGAACAGACGAAAATCATAATGGGAATCATCATTGAGGGACGAAAATGCATCATAATCACACAAAAGTACCTACACATTTCAACAAAATAATTGATTTGGTGAAATCTACAACTTGCCCTTAACAAAACTGAAGAAAGTCTTTATCTTTTCGTCTTTTTTTCGATTCAACCCACTGAATAAGAGGTTTGTCAGATTCATTCAATGCCCAAAAAGAGGTATGAATTTGTATTTTCGCCTTTCCGTTAAGTCAAATGGCTCGTCTTCATCATTGCACCATTGGTGATTTATGGCCCAACCCAACAAAGGAAAATCCGTAGATCTCATCTCGATGCATTTTCGTCCCTAAATGATTATTTCCATTCAGAATCTTTTGTGGGTATTTCAAACTTTGATTCTTGGAGCAAATACCTCAGGCCTTCTCATAACACTTGTTATCATCCACGAAAAATACACAGACCATCCAAGTTGAAGTCAATGTCTTTTTCTTTTTTTCAAATTTGACTCTCTCTTTCTTCCTTTTGCCCAAGCTTTCAAACCTTGGTGGAAAGTGAGCCCCATTAGTTGTAGATTTTAGACGTCGTATTTGAATAACTTTTCGTTATTCAATGATAATTAGAGAGATCAAAATAGGTTGAAAACCCATTAATTGAATTGTATATGATGAGTATGGGTTAGCTAATTTGTGCTAAATAGGTGGATATGCGTTTTGAACAATAAAGTCCCATAAAATGTGAATTCCTAATGGGTTTAATGCTCACCCACGTGCAGTCCCTCTTCACTTATCTTTAGGTTGGAGATTTTCGGGTGGGGAAACTTATTTTCTAATTTTATCTTCCGCTTGTGATCTTCTTCCTTTTTTCAAAATTGATAAATAGTAAAAGATTATGATTCTTCAAGCTTTATAAAATCGTGGAAATTAATACATGACTTTACTTGTAAACTTTTATTGACTTATTGAGTTCAGGAGATGCTGGATACTTCATTATGAAGATCAAAAAATTTATAATAAAGAAAAGTCACAAACAAGTTGAAAATCTTTTGGGAACCTTCTATAATTTCTAAAATTTTATCATTTACACACTATACGCATAGCGTGAAAATTCTCGTCTTTAAATATCTATGTGTTTTTTTATGTTGATTGGCTGCGTATGAGTCATTGAATTTATATTGCATAGAAAAGAATCAAAACTAGTTAAATAGGTCAATTTCATATGAACATTTTTGACTCGAACCATCCATTTGAGTACCGTAATGATAACTCCTATTGGTTACCTTCCCCGATTCTTGTATAGCATTAGTTCTTAGTCTGATCCACATTTTACCCATCGCTCATTTCCGATTAAGTCTACGTTGTCGTTAGCTAAATCACGGCAGTTTTGCCATACTCGACTCCGAGGGTAGGTTTCGACAAGTTTTAGATTGAATGACTTATGACACAATAAACTAAGGATTACAAAATAAAATGTGTGGATTTAACGGCTCACAAGGCTGTGGCAAGTTTCCCATGCCCAAGCTCAGCGAAGGGCGAATTGGCCTTAATTTTCACCTAAATTATAATTTTGCAAGGAAATTACTAAAGAAGACGTAACTTATTCTAATTGTGTAATTTAATTCTTACCTTTTGACAATTTACCAATTCAGCCTATTTAGCCAAGTTTGGCCATAATTGCTGACGCAGACACTGACTGTCCTACATGGTGCTGCTGACATTAACAACTTTCATATTTTTCTATGAATTTTTGTTAATTTTCTCTTTACATTTTCCTTTTCATTTATGTTTTTTTCATTGTGGCTAAGACTTAGGCAAGGCCCAACCTCATCGTTGCTCGGCGAGGTCGGCCTCCCTAGTGCTGGGCTCACCTCGCTAACAGCTGGGCTGGCGAGGTTTGCCCTCGCCAGATCCAACCATGGGTGAGACCCAACGTCGCCAAAAGTTGCGATGTCAAAGGCCATGAGAATTGACCTTGCTGCCTCTAGTGAGGGGTTGAGCCTCAGCATCCTAGCTCTGGCGAGGCTAGGCATAATGAAAAAAATATAAAATATAAAATGAAATCAGAGAAAATAAGAAAAAAATAAATTTTTTTAACAAAATTAAAATCGTCCGCGTCAATTCCAGTAGCGCCATGTTGGCCAACCGGCATCCCATGAATGTAAAGGCTTAGAATTGAATTTGTACAATTGCAATAAGTTTATGCCTTTTTGGGCAATTTTCCCTAATTTAACCTACTAAATTGAAAGGAATCATCTCCACTTTGCTTTGGGATAAGTGCAAAGTAATACTAATTTTTTTGTTCATTAGTCGACTGATAATGTGACTATTTATTTTGAATTAGTTTAATCGTAAAAATTTTCGATCTTAGCATATCATTTGTCATTTGATCAAAAATTGCGAACAAAAAAACACATCGTCCAATTTCTATAAGTGAGCCCAATGTGATTATTCGACCCTGAAATGCTATCCAGTTTTGATATTTGCCAAGTGCCTCGCTCTTTTTTAGAGATCTTTTTGGCAAAAGTGCAGAAACAGAACATGTTTTTTTTCGGTCAATTCAGAAACAGGACTTAACATTTTGATATTTGGTCCATTGAGATCTCTAGACTTTATTTATTCTTATTTTGTTTTTCAATCGAGGACTTACAGTTTGAAGAAGCCACGATCAAGTCTCGCGCTCGCCATCAGTGGAATTACGAAAATCGGACGTGGCTTCTGCATGGAATATCTTTGTTCATTTTGCGATGCCTGGATTCCATCGACGGCGAGGTCAAGACCTAATCGTGGCTTATTTAAAATCTTAAATCCTCAATTGACAACACCTTAAAAGGGAAAATTATCCAAAAAGTCATAAATCTATTAAATTAGGGTCAGTTTAGTCATAAACTTTTCATTTGTACCAATTTGATCTTAAACTTTTTGGTAATTTATCAATTCAATCCTAAATTTTTAATTATATCGATTTAGTCCTAAACCTTTTAATGATTTGTCAAACTAGTTCTAAACCTTTTATTGAATTACCAATTTAGTCTTTCCGGCCAATTACTCAATTAATAATTTTTTAAACTAAAATGGAAAAACTTCAACAGATTTAGGATTAAAATTGGCACAATTTAAAAAAAAAATTAGTATTAAATTCACACAATTGATAGGTTTATAACTAAATTAGCAAATCGTCAAAATGATTAGGATTAAATTGGCACTCTTGAAAGGTTTAAGACTAAATTGACAACTTGTCAAAAGTTTTAGGACTTTTTTGGTAATTTTTCCCATTAAATACTATCTCTTTTTCTTGCTTTCCTCTTGTTTGGGGAGCTTTATCTTCCGATCTAGTCTAAATTCGGAAGCTTATCTTTCTCATTTCGAGGATATTTTTATCTTGATCTAGTCTATATTTGGGTTTTTTGTACATATGTTTTTGGGGTTTCACTTCTCTTGAGTTTCATTAATGTGCAAGTCTAGTTTTGAAGGAGATAAGAGGAGTTCCGTGAAGCTTTTGCTTTCATTGTCAAATCTATGCTCATTCAATCTTTATTTTGAATGGCGATGGTATTAGGGACGCCGAACCGAGGCACACATCGTCGAAAAGCAAAATTGTGGCAACAGATGGAGTGCTTGGCGTATACTCATTAGAAAAGACTGATTCGGTGATCGACCACCGATTTTGATTTAAAAAGTCAAAGATTTGCTCTTTGAACTTGTGACCTTTATCCTTGTTATGGTGATTTGTTTTGTTATCTAGAGCTTGTTCTATTTTGAAGCTATATGGGAATTATCTAGTTTATTTGTCACTTGTCTTTTGCGAAAATGAACGAAATGTTACTTTGACAAAAAAAAAAATTGAAAGGCCGCCCCATGACAACATACTACAAACGTCACCTGACATATCAAGCATCTTTTTTAAGAGACGAGTTAAGATGACTCAAAATTCTGTTTTCTAGACGATGGAAGGATTCGGTCAAGAGTACAACATCAACTAGGTATAATACCCGAAAAAACCTCCAACTTTAGCATTTATGATAATTATATCCAAAACTTTTTTTTGTCTTATAAAAAACCCCAACTTTTATTTTTGTCTCACTTTTACCGGTATAATACCCAAAAAACCCATCAACTTTGGCATATGTCCCAATTAAATCCAAAAGTTTTTTTGTTTCATAAAAAACCCACAACTTTTATTTTTATCCCAATTCTACCACCATTAGCCTTCCGTCTATAATCACCATTACTTAATCCTATGTGATTTGAATTTTCTCACGGAACTTACCTAGGTTTCTTCAAAATTTAGAAACAATATATTTCAGGGATGATATGATTTTAAATCATTTGTCCAAATATCTCTATATCTAGCCATTCTTTGGACTGTTGAGTGCCGAAGAAAATACGAAATGTGCCATCTTGGTGGCTCTGTATCTCTCAGCAATATGTAAGAGAAGCAAATAACATAAGAGAAGTTTGGAGATTTTTTCATGTTTGATTTGCTAAGATGTAATTCATTCATTAATTACATGGCAATGCCATGTATGATTAATTTATGGTGATTATGGACAGAAGGTTAATGGTGGTAAAATTGGGGCAAAATAAAATTTGAAGGTTTTTTATGATACAAAAAAAAAACAATTTGGATATAATTGCGACATATGCTAAAGTTGAGGTTTTTTTTTTGTACTAAACCTGTAAAATTGGAACAAAAGTAAAAGTTTGGGGTAGAAATAGGACAAAAGTAAAAGTTGAAGGTTTTTTATGAGACAAAAAATATTTGGATAAAATTGTCACAAATGCTAAAATTTGAGGTTTTTTTCGGGTATTGACCCCATCAACTATGAAGAAACTATATGTTATGTTGCTCATCTCGCAATCATAAGTGCTAAAGACGAGCGCCTTAGTAAAAATTTAGGCGTGGGGAAAATGAATTACTTTGTGGCTGCTCAATTCCTTTTCTTCCTTACCCCATTGAGCTAGGTCTTTTCTCTTACTTGACTTAGCTACGAGGCTCGGGCTAGGTCATCTCACAAATGGGCCTAGGCCCTTTCTCTTTGGGCCGTTGCCACTAGGCCCATTCATTATCCTTACTAATATTCTTCCCGGCCAACTAATTGTTTCTCGTAGATTATGAAACATGAAATCGGGTTACATGGTCGGCCTTCCTATTGATTCCTTTTTATTTTTGAAATTCTTTATGGTGAGTTTAGATAATTGGTTCGACCCGGAAGACGAAATCTGATCATTGAGATTGATGCAGTGATAGTGACATTCTCAAATTTTTTGATTCCTGAATCGACAATAAATATCTATGTTTAACCCTGTTTATTCCCCTTGAGGATGTTGTCCTAGTAATTTGGGATTAGAGAGTTGTTCCATTTCTTTTTGGCAACTCGATGTAAAACAATGGAATTTTACGTACTTTGTTGAAATTTCAATCCACCCGGAATTTACAAAAGTTTAACTTGGTAGTGCAGTGAAATCGCATTGGATAATATGAACAAGCCATGTTCTTTTTAAGCCGAAAACAGAAACAAACGTATTCTTAATGAAATGATCTAACCAGATTTTTCCCTAGCGGGTTAATGTGATAGGTCAGAAATAAATTAATTATGTTTGAAAATCTTATTTAAGAATTCACAGGATATGTTTGAAAGGTCGTGTTACCTTAACAGATGGAATATCACTTTAATTTTCGTCGACAATAATTGTGGCAAATAGTTTTAGTGTTGTGCTATTCTAATTTATGGTGCATTTATTTTACGAAAAACTCCGCGCTAAAAAACATGTTTTTAGGAATCATTTTCCAGAAAAGTTGTTAGTTTTTCTTTATTTGATGATATGTGATAGAAAATATCTTCTGCTGTTCAATTGTCATTTGGAAAGTGATTTTAATCCCAAGACTTTATCCGCGACAAAAAAAATTCAAATTTTTGAATATTATTTTATATTATGATATTATATTTATTATCATTTTTTTTTTGTCTTGTACCTCATCGGTCATCAGGCCACAGAGAGGCTTGACCTCGCTCGATACTTGTGAGGTTCAACCTCACCGGGTGAGCTCGCTTGTGGCCGATCATCGGCCATTGCCGATGTCTGGTGACCACTAAGGGGAAGAAAAAGGAAAAACTAGCATTTTAGAATCCAACACTCATCGATGGTGATACGGAGAAAATATTTTCTGCAATAGATGCATCATGTATTAGTGAGATCGCTGTGTAATTGATCAATCACTATCGGCAGGGTGCTAGAATCTCATTCTACTAGACTTTACATGTATATACATCTCACTTTTGATTGGTCGATTACACAACATGTCACTATCACGTAATATATCGCGCACATAAAATACCTTCTTGAATGAACAGAGATTAAAAATCAAACATGTTAACCATCGCATAAAATACCTTCTCGACCGAGAAGATGGTCAAATCAAACATACGGAGTATCCGTCGTTTCATAGAAAAATTTATGCGGTTTCTTGCCGGTGATAAGGATTGATGAGCCTTCTAGGTGGCGGCCAATGCCCAACGAACAAGGACGACATTACGTCGGGCTCACGCAAACTCCAACGTAATCGTCAAACTCAATTGTCACTTGGTCTCCTAGGTTGAATTTTTTACATTTTAGAGAGAACTTTTCTAAGATAGATCATGGACGGGAGACATTCTCGCATGAATCGGGGAATATTTTGAAAAAAACCATAAATCTATTGTGATTGTACTAATTTAATTATTAATTTTATTTTGCCAATTGAGTTTTAAATCTTTTGCAAGTATGTCAATTTAGTCTATTTCGTCAGTTGGCATTGATGTGGTAATTTTTTATGCCTATTTTTTTTATTTTACCTTTTTTGGATTGGGTCGGCAGCCTTACTGACCAACTGCAAAGGGTCAAGACCCTTGCCAATGGTTGGCAAGGTTGCCTACCCTAACCCCCCAAAAAAAATATAGGAAAACTAATTTAAAAAATTCTAAAAATTTAAGATATTGTTAAAAAAAATTACAATGTCAGCGTTAGCTGGCCAAATGGACAAAATTGGTATAATTATAAAAGGTTTAGGACTTAATTAGTAAAAATATAATTTAAGAATAAATTAATATAATTGCAATAGATTTGTGTCTTTTTTGGTAATTCTTATAATGGACCGGACATAAGTTTAATACATTTCAGCCATTAGATTATGGGGATTGCGTGTGTGGCCCAACAACATCAAACATCGAAAGTTCAAATGGATTGGACCCACGTGCTTCGGAATTATTTTAAGAATTTTGTCGTGGACCGGACACTTTTATGAAAGAATATATCACATATAATTATATTTTCAGCATTTTAATTTTTAGATATGTTTACAGTCTCAAGAAGGTGTGGCCTAGAGAACAAGGCGCATACTTCGTAGATGAAAAATATGAAATGTGACGCAGGAAAATTGAATTTGACCGACATATGTGTTGAACCCAACAAACTGACATATATGCATAGATTAGACATGTCATAACACATGACTTGATTAGAAAGCAAGGTTATGTTCCCTCTAATCTTATCTCTAGGGTTTTAAATATGCACATCTCTGACCTTTAATTTATAACCACCAAACAGAAGTATATATTCTGAAAAATAAAAAAACGGAAGTACGGATCTTTAAAAAAAATAACTGCCAAAAGTATCTAATACCAAAAAAACCTCTAACTTTAGCATTTGTGATAATTATATCCAAAACTTTTTTTGTCTCATAAAAATCCTCAATTTTTACTTTTATCTCAATTCTACTGGTCTAATATCAAAAAAAAAAAAATCAAATTTAGCATATGTCCCAATTATATCCGAATTTTTTTTATTTCATAACAATCCTCAACTTTTATTTTTATCCCAATTCTACTACCGTCAGCCTTCCTTCAATAATTACTATTAGTTAATCCTATGTAACTCAAATTTTTTTGACAAACTTACCAATGAATCTTTGAAATTTAAAAACAGTAGGTTTCAGGGACGACGAGATTTTAGATCATTCGTCCAAATATCTCCATGTCTAGTAGTTCTTCAAGCTGTTGAGTGTTGAAGAGAATACAAAACATGCCATCTTGAGTGACTATGTATCTCCAGGCAATATGTAGGGGAAGCAAACAAGAAGAGAAGTTTGGGCGTTTTTTCATGAAAGCTTTGCTGAGGTGTAATTCATTAACGTCGTAAAAATACCACGTGGATTAAATAATGGTGATTATGGACTGAGAGCTAACGGTGATAGAATTAAGACAACAGTAAAAGTTGAAGATTTTTTATGAGACAAAAAATTTTGGATATTATTGGAACATATGTTAAAGTTGAGGGTTTTTTTATACTAGGCCGGTAGCATTAGGAGGACAAAAGTAAAAGTTTTGATAGAATTGAGATAAAAGTAAAAGTTGAAGTATTTTACGAGACAAAAAAAATTTTGGGTATAATTGTCACAAATGCTAAAGTCTAAGGTTTTTTTTTTTTTTATGTTGGGCCAAAAGAATAATGGTCATTGGACATTTCCTTTGGGTCTCACTTTTCTTTAAATCAAGGGGAAAATGTCAACAAAAGTCTTAAATTATGTCCATTATGATATTTCCACTTGAACTTTTGTATGTGGTATAAAAAAAAATTCTTGTGATGTAAAATAATTCTAAATCTATACTCATGTATACACTTACCCTCCGTCAAGGTTTCGTTAAATATTTTTCAGCTAAAATAACGTGGTTTTTATTTCGGCGTCATTGTCAACATCATTTATTTTTCGGCGCTCATATATGTAGGTTTTTTTTTTTTTGACAAATATAGATATAAGTTTGGAATTTTTAGTGTCACAAAAAAAGTGCATGGTAATGTACGACAGATTGACACCGAAGATAGTTTGAGATTTTTTGGTGGCTTTTGCCATCAAATAAATAAGAAAAAAACCAGTGATTTCTCTATGTACATAAAGGTTCTTGCAAACTCTCGAACAACCCCCCCAACCCCACAACAACACCCACTGCCGCCGCCACCGCCGCCGCCCCCAAGACGCCAAGCAGCGCACGAAAGAGACCAGTCGTCCCCTCAGAGGAAGCTCGAATGGAGAACCCAAAAGAAGTGGAGCTCTTGGGCCTCTGGGTAGCGGACGCTGAAGCTCAAGGGCATAGCCTACGACTACATTGATAACGTCATAGTGACATGCTCAAACTTTTGGTTCAAAATCGACAGTAAACATCTATGTCTAACTCCGCTTATGCCCCTTGAGGACTTGATGTAAAACAATGGAACTTTACGCGCTTAGTTGCAATTTCAATCCATCCGGGCTTACAAATTTATTTCGATAGTGCATTGAAATTGCCATTCAAAATTCGATAATATCAACAATCCATGTCTTTTAAGCCGAAAATAGATACATTCTGCATATTCTAACTGCATGATCTAACCTGATTTTTCCTTAGGGGTTAAAGTAATTTGTCGATAATAAATTTATTACGTCAAAATTCTATTATAAGAATTCATAGGATAGGCTTTAAACGAATAAAAATTTGGTCACACCAACTAAAAAATGTCTATTTAATTGAATGTTAGGTTCACCAAATGACACTGGTTATATCTATATGCAAATTATATGATTTGTCCGTTATTTTGCTCGATTATACATTTTTCTCGTAAGTCCTATAGTTGACATAAGTATCAATTAACTAGCCAAAACTAATGAAAATATCATAGTAATTTCTCGATAAATTTAAAAACTACTCTTTCTTGATGCAAAACAATACAATTACTCTGTATTGGACATAAATATTATCTGACCAAAAAAAAAAGTTCTAAATATTAAAAAACCAACAAAATTTCAGAAGCATTGATTTGCCCTCATATAGCACGAGATGAAAGGGTTCACCATGGACGGTCATGATGTACCATTGCTGTTGAATCTGCAATTTCATCCCTCATAAAACTTTTACAGGCGTCAACGGCATGGAGTTGAATGGAGTTTTGGGGTTATATACATACATACATACATACATACATACATACATACATACATAGCATATCGCTCCCATAAAACACCTTCCCAAATGAAAAGAGAATAAAAATCAAACATATTAATCGTCGCATTAAATACCTTCTCGATCGAGACAAAAGGATAAAAAATATATATATAGTATTTTGTCGTTTCATAGAAAATTTTATGCAGTTTCTTGCTGGGGATAAGGATTGACGGACCTGCTAAGGGCACATATGAAAATAATTCTATTTTTCTATTTTTATGTTTCGAGAAATAGCTTTGAAATAAAAATCCGTTTGGTAACGCAATTTCATTTTTCTATTTCAGGGATAATTCTTTTGCCCATAAATAGGTTCGAAATAGAAATAAGAAGTAAAAATATTATACTTTTCAATTTTTGGAACATAAACAAAAATAAAAAAATTCTTCTTATTACTCACTCCCTCTCTTTCGTGTCCCTGTTGCTAGTCCCCATCCGTCTCCTGTCAATCTTTCGTCTCCAGCTCATGTTCACCCTTTGCCGTTCAACATTCACTGGCCGTCAGTCTCCGTCCGCTCATCGTCGTTCACTGACTACTGATCGCCTCTCTCGCGTCCCTGCTGCGTCCATTGCTATCTGCAGGCCATCATCTATCTGTCGCTGTCCACCAACCACCTTCTGTCGGTTGCAATTCGTTGACCGTCGATCCACCGATTGCCAGTCTCCATCTGCTCGTCGATCATCAGTCATTGGCTACCATATGCCAGTCGCCTCTCTCGTGTCCTTTTCGCCATTTAGCCATCCGCCGATCGCCTCTCTCACGTCCCTGCCGCCGTTCGCCATTCGTCGGCCGCCCTCTACCGATCAAGGCCTTGCGGCCATCAATTATAGAAGTTTTACACTATTGTCAAAGGAAATTCTATTTTAGGGACATAGATTTTGTGTCATTATTAAATACATGTCTCTGCTTAAAAACTCGTCTTGAAAATAAAAATGGATTTCTGAAAAATAGAGCGGGAAAAAGAATGGTTGCCTAGTTTGAAATTTGGTCTCTTAGGTTGAAATTTCTAAAAAAAAAAAAAAAAACGTCGGGCTCTCGCAAGCTGCAATGTAACGGTCAAACTCAAAAGTCACTTGGTCTCCTAGTTTGAAATTTTTCACATTTTATAGATGCTTTTCTAAGATAGATCATGGACGGGAGACATTTTATAGGGATTTCGTGTGCGACATAGCAAAATCAAACATCAAAGTTCATTGAACTCACGTGTATTGGAATTATTTTTAAGGATTTTTTTTGTGGACCGGACGTTTTTATGAAAAAAATTATCATAGGTAATTATTTATCAGCACTTTAGATATGTTTACAATCTCAAGAAGGCGTGCCCCAGAGGACAAGAAGCATACTTTGTAGATGAAAAAAATATGAGATATGACACGAAGAATTGAGCTTGACTCTCATTGCATTTGTTTTGAACCCACCAAACCGACAAGGGTGCATTGTTCAAGCAAGTCATATAAATGGTTACGTGAATCAAGGGTATGTCGCCGACAAGTCAGTTCAAGAAATTGTGCAAAGCACAGATCGACAATGCAGGAGTCAAAGCTCCAATAATTCACCCCAGGTGGGATGTTACTATACAACCCTACTGGATAGTAGCCATCCGAAAATGATGTAGAGTCCACCTTTCTCACCATCACCTCCTTAAGTTGAGAAAAAATATTTTTCTTCCCCGAGTTTAACGTCTCAGAGTTCAGACGAAGAAGTTTAAGGACTTTACTCAGGTCCAGATGCACATACTATTTGGATGAAAAAAATTTAGATATGACACGAAAAATAGAATTGGGCTCTCTTTGCATTTGTTTTGAACCCAGAAGACCGTGGGCTCATTGTTTAGGCAAGTCATATAAACGGTTAAGATTTATTTAGTACGTGATCTAACGGTCGCTAATTCCCCAACCTGTCCCTGTCCATTGTCCTTCCTAACGCATGGCTTGACTAGAAAGAAAGGTTGTGTTTTGCTCTAATCTTATCTCTACGGTTTTCAATATAAACATTACCGACCATTAATTTATAACCACTAAGCAGAAGTACAGATCTTTAAAAGGAAATTACCGCCAAAGTAAAAATGGCCATTTGGACATTTCCGTGGTGTCTCACTTTTCTTTAAATACAGAAAAAAAAAGTCCACAAAAATTTCAAATTATGCCTATTACGATAATTTTACTTGAATTTTTATATGTGACATAAAAAGTCCTCAACTAGATCCATCGAGAAACATTTACCTAAATGTTTTTACTGTCATAACATTTATTTTTCGGCATCTGTATATGTAAATTTTTGACGTTGCTCATTGACGAAGGGTAAATATGTTGTATAGATACAAGTTTGAAATTTTATGTGTCACGAAAAAAAAGTGTTGGGTAAATGCATAGTTTGAAATTTTTGGTGACTTTTGCCTTTAAATTAAATTAAGTTTTAAAAAAAGGTTTTTTGGGGGGATTTTTTGGTTTGTGGGGCTGGCCGGCGGCACCGCCGCCGCGGGCCTGTGATCTCTCTCTATTTAAAATGTAATTACAAACTCCCACTACCCCTGAGAGGAAGCTCGAATGGCGAACCCAAAAGAAGTAAAGCTCTTGGGGCTCTGGGTCAGCCCTTTCGTCCGCAGGGTCGAGTGGGCGCTGAAGCTCAAGGGCATAGCCTACGACTACATCGAGGAGGACATCCTCAACAACAAGAGCCCTCTGCTTCTGCAGCTCAACCCTGTTTACAAGAAAGTCCCCGTCCTCGTCCATGGCGGCAAAGCGATCTCCGAGTCGTTCGTCATCCTCGAGTACCTCGACGAGACGTGGAAGCAGAGCCCTCTGCTCCCTCGAGATCCTTATGACAGAGCCATGGCTCGGTTCTGGGCTTCAGTCGCAGAAGGCAAGGTAAAAATTCTCTCTTTTTCTCCTTTTGTGGGTCCTCCTTTTTTTCCAGATTTGACTTCCTTTGAGGAAGGAAAGAAGAAAAGGGGGTCTCGATTTTCTTGATAGATCATGTGAAGATTGTGTAGTTTGGCTGGGGAATTTTGCTGTTAGGCCTGTTTGATCATCGATCATTTCTACATCTTCTGTCCAGGAAGGAAAATGGATACTGTTGCCTTCTCTCTGAGTCTAACCTGAAATTGCCTTTGGATTCAATATGCTAAACAAAAGAAGAACAGGACAAAAAATTTTGCACCTTCTTGATTTTTAATTGAGCCCGTGTCTAGTTCTTGCATAAGAGATTCATACCTCAAAGGTCACGATACAATTCTTTGGTTATTGATCCTTCAGCTTTTAGACAATGCTTGGGCTGCTCTGTGCACTGTGGGGGAGGAAAAGGAAAGAGCCATAGAATTAGCCACTGAAGCTTTGTCACACATCGAGGGAGTGATCAAGGGAAAGGCCTTCTTCGGTGGTGAAGAAATTGGGTACTTGGACTTTGCGATCGGTTGGGTCTCTCACTGGCTGCCCGTTTGGGACGAGGTAGGTTCGATGAAGATCCTCGACCCAGCAAAGTTCCCGGCCACCGTGGAGTGGGCCGGCAGGTTCGTCGAGCACCCCTTGATCAAGGAAAACTTGCCGCCGAGGGACAAGATGGCGGTCTATTTCCGCCACATAATGGTCTCCAAGAGAAGTGCCTAAGCCAAGACTGCAAAGGTTCTGTTCTGGTTCATGTAGAATAAAGTGATGCTGAACGTTCAGCAGATAATAGTAATGTGCTGGTCGGAGCCGAACATCTCTATATATACATGGCAATGGACCTGAGTATTTTTCATCTAATATGGTTTGCAGGCATCCGAACAATGTGACCGTGTCCGGTTATCGAATTACTTTCGACATCATTAGTTTCTTTACCTTGGTTACCAACTTCTTAAATCTATCAATTATTATATCAAAATTTCTGACCTTTATTTAAGTGACACATTGCCGTCTTTTGATTAAGTTACCAATTAGTTTTGGGATTCCGACTCTCATGTGTTTCCTATGATCAATTTTTCTTCTACTAAGTTATTAAGTATTTCTGTGTTACCAACTCCTATTTGAATAAGTTACCAATGTTTCTTTGTTTTGTTTAAAAGTATTAACTTCAATTTCATCGGAATTTCTCCCGTAACAAAATAATTGGAGGGAAACAAATTGTGTGGCAATTTTGGATAGGAAATATTTAGGCGGACATGGGAACCAACAACTTGAATTTCAAATTATTGTACGGACACAAAGCAAGCCAGAATTTAATTGACAACAAGGATCGAAACATATAAACGTCACAACAGTACTAACTTGAACAAACTATGTTGGAATTTAATCGATGACAAAGCCTTAAAGCGCTAAGATATTACGCCAGAATTTAATCGACAACTCGAATCTAGAATTTGCAGTTAAGAAACACGTTGAAATTTAATTGACAACGCAATTTTGAGAAAAATAAAAGTTATAGATACTAAAGATAATAATTTTTTTTTTTGATTTTTGGCACGGAAGGCTCTTTAGTAGACAAAGTCCTGTGCTTTATGTCCCCATTATCTTGCTTTCAGTGGTAAGTTAAGGACGCGCATGGTAATACTTATAAAGCTGAATTTATTGGTAATGCAATTTATGAAGTAGAAATTCATTTAGTTCGTAATTGTATATTTCTACTTCTGAAACAAATTTTTATTTCAGAAGCTATTTTTGGAGAACTTTTAAGAAGTAAAAAAAAGTTAATTCTCATCATCAGAAATCATTTTTTTTTCTTTTTAGCCCTTCATTTTCATATTTTCTGTTTCTCTCTTTGCTCGTTTGTCTCAACCCGACAGGGTTCGGATAAATTTTTAATAATAAAAAAAATTCAGAAAATAATAAAAATTAGAAAATGATTAAAAAATCCAAAAAATGGAAAATTCATTAAAAAAATATATAAAAAAAAATGGAAAAAAAATCCTTAAAAATTCCAAAAGATTCAGAAAAAATCTCAAAAATTAGGAAATGGGTCCATTCAACTGGCCAGTCTTATTTTTGATAATTTTCGCCTCTCTTTCTTCAAAAATGATGGTTTTGCTCCTTATAGGCAAAACGTTTAGAAAAATTTTAAAAAATTTCAAAAAATATAAAAAAGAGGAAATAGTCAAATTTGACTGGCCAAACTCATCTTTTGTGATTTTCACTTCTGATCTTTCTCAAAATGAAGATTTTGCCCCACCTATGGATAAATCGTTCCAAAAATCCAGAAAAATTCTAAAAAATCCCAAAAATTGAGAAATAGGCATATTCAATTGGCCAACCCTATTTCTAATAATTTTGATTCTAAATCTTTTCAGAAAGATTTTGCCCTTTGGACAAATTTTCTTCAAATGTCCCCAACTCCTTCCAAATCTCCAAACACCCATTTTCTAAGCCTTTCGAGCTTCATTAGGGATGCCGTATTTTGATATGATGTGTTTCATCTACATGATCTAAGTTCCTTGATTTACGCACATATCTTTATTGATTGTGATTGATAGATTAGATATTTCTATCTACACGAACTCTTAGATTTTGTCTCTCTCTCTTCTCTTGTCTAGTTTAGTCCAACAATGGGTGCAGCTACTCCAAAACACCATTCTATAATCTGATGAAGCTTATGATCTCATTCCCTCCATTTTTTTAATTTTTTTTCAAGAAAATCAAAGCTGGATTGAAAAGATAAGGATGATGGCATCTCAATTTTTGCTTTTTGTCTTTCTACCTAAGGATATCTTCATGCCAAAACAAGCTCATCATTATTATAGTTTTATATCATAAGTTCTCATTAATATCTAAGTGATCTCATGGCACATATAATTACTATAGATTTGTGCTTGTAGAGACGGTTTAGTCACAAAAAAGATTCATATATTAAGCCCATTGCGATATAAACAATGCTAGAGGTACAAGAGAGGAAGCAACGGAACTACATGTGCTTTTGGTGTTGATATATGAGCTCAATCATTATATTCATTAATACAATTTTTTCATAATTTGGTCAACATTTACATAAATAATTAAATGACAAATTATACGTAAATTGGCCAATATTTGCATTTAAGTTTTCTTGAATAACATGCATTTTAGGTTATGATTAATAATTTTTTGCACAATATTTTGCGTTAATAATGTTCTAGAATTAGAAATTTTCAACTGTTACTAAATGATTTTCTTTTCAAGAAGCAAAAATTTTATTCGGTTATCAAACGCCTTTCTTTGATCAGAAATCAACTTCTAAAGCAGAAGTGGAAAAATCAATTGCTTCTACAACAGAACTAGAAAAATCAGCTTCTAGCGAGAAGTTGATTTTTGAAGTAGAAGTGTTACCATACCCACCCTAAGAGGTCAGCAATTTCTCAACGAGCCAAAGTGGTGACCAGATCCTTATGTAAGCAGTGCGTCTATATTAATACTTTTAGGTGGTCTATATCTCTTATATCCTAACTATTCCAGTGCATTTCAGGTGGGTGGTTCCATTGAGGGGGAAGAACCCCCCAAAAAGAGAGAGAGAGAGAGAAGGAAAAACTTGCAGAGAGAAAAAGGACTGGGGAGAGAGCAAAAGGGGAGAGCTCAGTGGACAGAAGAAAAAAACGTGACAGAGATAACGTGAAGAAGATGACCAGAAAAGAACAAAAAATAATAAAACGAACAAAAAAAACAAAAAGAAATAAAGGGCTTTCTATTATGATAAGAAATAAAAAAAAAGGAACAAAAATTAAAAGGGAGCTTGAAATCTGTTAGTTTGTTAAAATATTGATTGCGTTGGCTAAATCCAAATTTGGTTAGTTAACTTAGGTTTAGTTAGCCAGTTAATCATAGTTAGTTGGTTAACTAGGCTAGTTAATAAAATATTTTTCAAAAAAGTGGATAGTCCCACACTAGCACTTCTGCGTATTAACTTTACTAAATGAGATCCTATTATAGGAATGGCTTCCGATACGCCTATTACAATTTTGACTGCCTAATAACCAATTTGGTCCCAAGGTACGGTATAACCAGTTACAAAAGAGGGGCAATGGCATGGGTAGGTTAGTGGTAGGGGGTTGAGGCGATTAGGGGGGCTTCACGATCTCATGTCTTGTGTGAACAAAACTATTCGATCCAAAAATAATACTAACGTCCAACGGTCCCTCATTTAACCTTAGTTAGCTTACCACAACAATTAAACTCAATGGTCCACCTTACCAAGTAATTGGACCCCCAGTTCAAAGTCTCTCACAATCCACGCCTGTCATTGACTATTCCACTTATTAAATCAAAAGATTTTCATTTCGAAAGAAAGAGTAGACTATGAGGAATTTTCTTTATAGTCTCTTTTAAAGATTGTTTTAGAGTGGTCATGGCATTAGTAGCTTATTTTGATTTGGAATCACACCAGATAGATGTTAAAACTGCTTTTCTGATTGGAGATCTTGATAAGTAAGTCTATATGATGCAACCTAAAGGCTTTGTAGCTGATGATTAACATAAGCTTGTGCGTGGATGGAAAAGTCTATTTATGGTCGCAAGCAAGCTTCCAGAGAATGGTTTTGAAGTTCCATAATGTTATTACTTCATTTGGTTATATTGAGAACATATTTGATCAGTATATATACCGCAAGATTAGTAGGAGGAAATTTAATTTTTTTTGCTTTATGTAGATGATATCTTGCTTGTAAATAGTAATACTGAGTTATTGCATGAGACGAAGCAGATGTTGTCAAAGCATTTTTGACTTGTAGATGATATCTTTTGTTTTGGGCATTGAGATCCATTGGATCATTCTCACCATAATTGGATTTATCTCAGAGGATATATGTTGATTGTATTTTGGGAAGATTCATTATGTAGCATTGCTAGATAGGAATTGCTCTTATGATTAAGGGTGATAAACTGAATTTGTTACAACATCCTTATACGGATGTTGAGAAGGCCCAAATGAGGAATGTATCTTATGCTAATGCAATTAGAAGCATCATGTATACTCAAGTTTGCACTATTTTAAACTCTCTCTTTTTTGCAATAGGACTTTATGGCAAATACAAGTCAAATCCAGTGCACGATCACCAGATTACTATCAAAAAGGCTTTTAAGGTACTTAAAGAGACAAAGGACTATATGTTGATATAAAGAGAAGTTCACAACCTGCAATTACTAGAGCATTCAGATTCAGACTTTGCTTGCTGTTAGGATGATGAGAATTTGATCATTTTTATGTTAGCATGAAGTGCATTATCATGGGAAAGCGAGAAACATAAATCTATAGCATCATCTACCATATAAGTGGAGTTTATAGCATGTGTTTTGGCCACTACTCGTGATATATATAGCTCTAGAACCTCATTAAGGAGTTGGTCGTATTTGATTTTGTGTATAGATTCATATAGTTATATTTTCACAATAACTCTGCAATATTGTTTGTTAATAATAACAGAGGTCTCAAGGGGTCTAAACATCTGGTGATCAAGTTTTAGCTGTAAAAGAAATAGTTGGGAATGGTGATATTATAGTAGAGTATGTTTTTACAGATGACATAGTTGCTTACCTATTACCTAAAGGCTTTCCCCCTTGTGTATTTAAACAATATGTCATAAGCATAGGCTTAGAAGCATCATGGGATGCTATTGCGGCATGTTGTTTGGACAAGCTTAAAAGTATCATGGGATATTGTTGTTCAGTGAGAGCTATTTTTTCTTTGCTCTAATAAAATTTACATTTTTGTTTTGTTACAGTGTCATTTAGATGTGTATCAACCCCTTGCACACAATTAAGTATATATAAATATGTTGATATTGAATACATATATCTAGTGAAAATCTCAATGTATATGTAAACCTTGAGTAAAGGCTAGGAGCATTTAGTTTTTAGCCTTGAGTATATGTTTCATTACACATAAAGTAATGTTAACTATAAGGATAATATATATGAAGTTTCGTTGAAACCATAAAGGATATTTTGTTGCGGCACATCAAGTTTCATGACAAATAAGGAGAGAGAATATAATTGACAAAGAGGATGACACATGATGAATCACTATTATGTGAGGTGTTGCCATTCCACACTATCATGTTGAATCAATTTTTGTAAAGTTAAAGACATATGTGACCATGAAAGGCTCTATATCTATTGATGTAGCTATTACCATGAGTCGATATTTGGGACTTTATGAGATCATATTGACTATTAAGAATATCTTTAGACCTGCATAAAGGTGAGCACATACAATCCAATTTCAATTAATATAGCCTAAGTGGGAGAATGTAAGAATTTTTCTATGTGGGTTTACATTAATTGAAATCGATATTCACCATTTAATGAGATTGGTCTAATGATGTAAAAATATAATGATTCTTAATCAGTTTAATATGAGCTAACTAGTGTGAGCCCCAGTTAGGCTCAGCCTTTAATGAGAGGGCCCGCGGTCAGAAGCTCTATAAATAGGTTCAAGTTCCTCCTCTAGCCCTCTAATCCAGAAACTCATAATGCACCTTTTCGTTCTTGAAGATTGTTTGATTTGGCTAGCGCTTCGAGAGGAAATAGAGGAGAAGCCCTTGAATTCATCGTCATTCCTTATCAAGTCACGATGGATTCTAGTCGAAGGTGCACGCCATTCTTCTCCGTGTACAAATAGTATTTCTGATTCTGATTATACTATCATTGGGCATGCTGCTTTCGTGGCCCCACACTTTGATCCGGGGAGCAGAGGTGTGGTCCAGCATCCGTGAATTCAATACACTAATAGTGATCCCAACGGCGAGAACTAGAACCAATACGAGACCCAAATTTGCCATCGAAGAATTTGTCCGGAAATCTTGTGACCCGATTAAGAGAAATTAAAAGGGTGAGTCTAGAGAAGTGGAACTTTCCGTGGGATTGGTGAAGAATCCGACCTTGCTTAGGGTTACGTTATTTCTGCTTGAAGTTTACTAGAAAAAAAAAAGTTCTTTTTGAAGACGGCATCATGATAAAGTTAGGTGCGTGGATGAGATGCTCTCCTTTTCTTTCTGGGTTTTTCGCAATCTCGTGCATTTTGTTCCTTTGATTTCCCTCTCAGCAGGAGGAGATTTTGGAACGTTCAGGAAGACGAAGAAGGAGGAAGAAGATGATCAACAGTAAAATGAAAAGAAAACAAGTTAAAATGCTTTCTGATGAAAATGCCCCTCATTGTGTTGCCAGAATTAGCACGTGAGATGCATGGGCTCGCCAGTCAGTGAAGATTTGGCCGATCGGCGGACTAGGCTCTTATTTGAAACTAAGTAAGTTACTTCAAGCCCTTATTCACTTTGGATCTATTTTTGAAAAAATGAGGGTAGTTCGGACCCTTATTTAGAATCTCTCCTAATGTCAGCATTTATAGACATATTTAAATCAAGGAGTATAATATATAATGGAAATATGAGTTGGATACATAGCAAATATATCCAAGTCAGGAATATATGTTTGAATTCCACGCATAAATAAAGACATGACAAAAGTGTACGTCCCATTTTATTTATTCGGACTATACAATAAAAAATTTAATTATTCTATAACTATATACGAAACACATCATAAAAAAAAATTTATATGATTTGACAGGTGAAATTACTATAACTTGGGAATCAAGTAGGCTTGGTAGACCGCATCATATCATAGTATCATTAGTGAATTGATAAATTCAGATATGAATCGTGAATCAACTACAGCCAATAATGATGCTCTAGGTTTTCATACGTGATTAACTTGAAAAATTACAGCTTTTGTGTGGCTAATGGGGGTAAGATTAAGGGATAATTGCAAATAATTACAGTTTTTATGTGGCCAATGTGGCAAAGTTTTTCACCCACACCACATCAAACACCATCATGAATTATCAAAACCTACAACTTACACGTCACGCCCTCAGTTTGGACAGTTCATCAATTTTAAGGGGGATTCCAATCTAGTGGTATGAAAATGGTAATCGGACCCAATCCGTCCCGGCTAATTACTGCATCCACACCGAAGGATTGATCTAAAATCCAACCACATGGATGTGAAAGTGGTAAGAAATTCACTAAACAAGAGGAGAAGTACAAAACTTCCAACACGTGGAAGCAAACAAGGAAGCGCGCCAATGTCTCACTCCCTCCCCTTTTGAGCTACGAACCTCCCTAAACTTACTCTCTCTCTCTCTCTCTCTTCCTAAACTCTCTCTCATTTGTGTTTGGCTTCCATTTTGGAGGAAATTTTTTTCTTTTCCTTCTGTTATACTTAGAAGGGCAATTGAAGAAAAGGAAAAATCTCATTCCTCAACACTTTTGTGGGTACTTTTTGATCATTGTATCGATTGATCTTGATGCAGCAAGATCATCAATTGTTTCGACACTCGTTTTTGTTGGTGATCATCAATCAAAGCGACTTTCTATGAGAGGCCGAAGTACACGAAACATATGCATCTATGAGGACTAGATCGCCAAAACCGCCGCACCTGATGCAATTGTTGCCGCACTCGCTCCGCCGACGGTTTCCTCGCGGTTGTTTCAGATGGAATGGCAGATCCTGTTAATTATGGCAACCCGGAGCGCGACATTGAGCAAGTGCGTCCTCTCACTTTTCTTCATCGATGGAACATTTTTCTGTTGATGTTGATGTCTTCCTCGAAATTCTGATTGACAAATTCATGTCATGTTTCCAAATGTTTCTCCAATTAATTCATCATAAGTAGGCAACTCAGATGGATTTCAATAGCTTTTGAGGTTCCAAAATGTGGAATGTGCACTGTGTCTGGCCTTCTTTCCAGTCCTGCCCTCTCTAATTATAGCACAATTCATGAGCGACATCGGCAAGCATATTTGAGAAGCATTTCTTGGGAGAAAACACAAGTGAAATAGAAATTTTGTGCTCAGAGAAAAGAGGATTTATGAACTCCGTTATCAAGAATTCGGGTACTGAGCTTGACGACTGATTTCATCTTGAAGCTCTTTCCAGTTTGTTATAAATAGAAGTTCATGTCATGATTACACTAATGCAAAGAATGCCAAATTCCTTCTAAAGGCGAAGTTTCGCTCATCGTGTGATGGAGAATATCAGAATTATCCTCTGTGAAAGATGTGGAATTGCTTGATGTTGTGAGAAATTCTTTTGCTGGTGATGCTCCTTGGGACTGAACTTATTTCTATTTCTCCTTTTGAAGGCACTCACCGCTATACAAAAGGCTACCGTTAACAAGTACAGTCGCAAGGAAATCCGAAGCCCGTCACATTGAGCTCTAGCGGGAG
>JAGVVM010019370.1:0-102019 GCA_019149425.1 Psidium friedrichsthalianum
CCTAGGATTAAAGTTATCCATTCCCCTCTTACTTTATTAACAGAAAGTATCTGGGATATCGGACTCCCTGACAAACGCCTCATTGTAGAGGATCCATCGTTTGCATCAACTGAAACCCGGGAAAAGCCTGCTAATCACTGCGACCGGCACCATGACAATCACCCAAACAAGAGATCAATTTTTTTATTTTTAGGGGGGTCGACGCAAAATAAAACAACAATGTCCCAGAGGCCTAGTTCTTTTTGATAGAGGACCTAAATACTGGGCTATTGAAATGATTCCCCATCCAGTGGTATGAAGCCAGGCAGATAGATGAAAATATCACTCAGCTTGAAATTCGTTAAACGAATAAGGCGCATATTGCTAGAGCCACCAAAGCAATAGCGACCCACTGAACTAGCCGATAATAAATGTGATTCGGGTTGCCAAACTTCTCTCGAGCAAAGAATATCACACAAATTCCGAAAACCCCGGTATGTATGCCCAGGACAATAATAAACCAGAAGGCTGGGTACTCCCAGAGGATATGTGAAGATGGTAAAACTAATCCTATATTGGGAAAAAAGAAGAAGCGCAAGGCCAGGATTACCTCGAGAAACTTCCCCCAGAAACCCGTCATCCGGAAATGATCCTGCTCATCGTGCCACCATTGTTTTCCCGCTTTGCGTCGACTTCACAAATCAGGCCTCCTCGCGGCCCTAAGCCAGCCACGAATTCACGAAGGTCGTTAACTGTCTCAGCCAGCGAGACATACGGGTTAAAATATGAAAGGCGGAAGGATCCATGAAAGTGACCCCCCCAGTAACCAGCCGGCAATGCTCGTGTTCTAGAAATGAGAATGGCCATTAACAAGAGGCTGTAAATGTGTATACAGTGAGAACCAATGCAATCTCTAAGGCCTTGACAAAATGGCTACGGCATAGAGTCTGAATTCTCAACACGAAACTCCTGTGCTGCAAAGCGAAGCCACGGCAGTCCCCCGGTACTTTGCACCACATGGAAGAAGTGTCCTGCGAAGAAGTGGCTCCGAGTCCCATAGAAAAAGTGTAGAAGACGGATGAAAGCTCTAGCTGCATACTAAGAAATCCCATTAAAGCCGAGAGGATTTCCATGCTCACTGAATCGTCAAGAACGCTCGGAAGGCTGTGAAAATGATAAGTTGGTATAAAGCTGATATATTTACAACCGGACGAAGAAAGTTCTTGTTCGCTTTGCCTGCCAAGCTGTTCCTTCAAGGCCACTCAGACAGCCAATACAACCGCCCCCACACAGTGCATATATAGTCCAGATCACCATTTAGGTTGTTCAAGTAGGAATCCGACGGTGGAATGGAAGAGTGAAAGCATCCGGAAGAAGTCCAGCTTATTCCCAGACCTAGATAACATCCTCTACTGAGAGCTTGCTCCCCACTGCCGCTTGCAATATTGGCTTCGAACGTCGATATTTGATTCAACCCAACATCCCTTCCCTTGAAATCTGGATGTACTCGTGGTGTGTCACGTTGCCTCCACGCAGGGTGCAATTAAAGCCTGCGAAAATATCCTCACAGATGTTATAAAGACCTTCTGGAACCCTTGCAGCCCACCTCGTGTCAAGAACCAAATCCATGTCGAAAACATCTGGATGGCCATAGTGCATTCGAACCCTCAAAGGGTTCGCCAGAACACGCTGTCCCGAGGTAAACGAAACTTGTCTCCTGAGCAGAATAAACCAAGCAAGCGATGAAATTGAACGGTAAATATATGTTCTCTCAGACCTAGGAGAGTGGGATTCTGCGTAACATAGAGTCTCTCAAATTCCTCCAACAGATTCGGCATTCTTAAGCGCCTCCTCCAAATAGTTGTCTTGGTTCATATCGATCGTCTGAATGGCATCGCCTCGTGTGAAGTATAATGGACCTGATTTTGATTTTCCGGTTTACCTTCTCCTAGCTTGAAGGGGACCAGGCCAACTGATTCTGTATATTTCGACTTCTTTCTGTGACCGTCTGTCATACTTGACCAGAACGGAGAAATACTCACTTTTATCCCTACCGATACTCACCTCATCAACATTATGCTATGCGTAGCGCTTCATTGTTTTTCATTAAATAAGATATTTCTCATGCTTTTGGGATCGCTGGATGACTCATTCTGATATCCATACTCCTGACAGGCAACAACATAGGTATACTTCATGCGAGCAACACCACGCTCACAGGCACAACCTTCAGAAAGGCAAACTTGACATGCCGACACAATCTGCCTTGTCGTCTAGCAAAGTGGAACCCGGCTCCTGCAGCTCTTGGGAGAAATATATGTCAGAATGGTATTCAAGAAAAAGCTAGCAACTTCAGGGCCTTGAATAATTCATCATTCCCCTGACTGTACGAGCGAGCGTCTGACCTCTGTATGATGCCAAAGACCGGAGATCAGGCAACTTGGTGGTCCAAATTTCATAGGAGAACCATTCTTCCTGGTGCATCCTCTCCATGAAGTTGTCCCAATCTTCGCTGTAAATCGTCTGCAGGTAATATAAAGTGGAAATCCCATCCTCGTTCTCTTTTTGCAGTTCTTCCCTTACTATACAGCAATCCTTCTTCATTATAGTAAGGGGTTAGGACGCTGAAAGCTTTAATTCTCTCAACTGGAGGAGCTCGCGGAAGATGCATGAATAGAGAATTGGCAGAAGAAGGCAATTCGCCTTCGAGCCTCCTCACTTGCGGAATATTTTGCAGTGAATCCTAGGATGTTCAAAATCATCTGCAGGCGTCGAATTTGCCGGCTGAAATTCCATCTCTAGAATTCGGCAACCGAACAGTAATTATCAAAGAGCAGCCCTGAATGTAGAAAAGAGTTAGCACACGGAGCCAAACGATCCTCCTTCAACTGTTGATAGCTTCTCCTTTGATTGAAAAAGTCTAGAATAACAATGTTATAGAGGGCCTGTAAAGAATCTCGCACTTGATCAGGATCTACAACCGACCCGTTCAACAATTCAACAAGATGGATTAAACTTGCATGAATCTTTGGTAGCACAGTCGAGTCAAACGTTGTACTGAATTGTCCGATTTGCAGTGAACGATCAATTTCATCAAACAAAGCAGCAAAATGGAATGCTCCTCAACGTCGTCTCTTAATATATCTCAAGTAATAAAATGCTTGACACTGTCATAAGCTTCATGACAGCACAGTGCCTATACTCGTTTCTTGCATATCTTGTGCCAGAGCCGAGCGTCAGGAGCATCTGCCAGTCGACACACCTCATTTAATGCAAAGAGCAGCTCGTTGGAGAGCAGAAAGTAGGGCCAGCTTATAACCCGGGATGTCCAAGAAACTTTTGGCAGCTCCAGCAACTCGACTGCTCGATCCGAGATGATATCCTCCTCCCTGAAAGTCTAATGATCTCATTCTACATCACGGCAAACTTACGCACCAAAAGCGGGTCACATTCGAGTTTCTTAAGCGTGGAGAAACCCAGTTGCTTGATTTAACAGCTTTATGTAACTGAATTTGTTGCTTCTCGTCCACTCCTCTTGAATAGCAGCTGCTCCTGTTCTATGAGATTAAATTTGTTTGCAACTTCACGAACGAAATGGCCAAACCACAACCTCAAATGCTGATTGTTCTGGATTGCACCCAATCTAGAGAACAGCCCAACAGCCACTCCAACCAGAATGTCCAAATCAATACCAGATTTGCAAATCCATCATATAAATCAAGATCATGGGAAGCCACAACAACCCAATGGCAAGGACATAGCTGTGGTAGAAAAAATGATGCCGTAGATAATCTTCATTCCTCAGTTGCAACAATTCCTTTGTAGGATTTACCAGGGTTGGATCTGTAGAAAGTAGCTGAAAAGAAATTTCGTCCCAAGAACCGATACCCAGAACATGGCATACTTTGCATACTCCCTTCATACCCTTCCCGTCAAGTCGCACCCACAAAAGTCCTGCTCATCAGCAACTCGCACATCCTCCAATTCTTCCGAACAAGGAAATTGTCAAAGGAGGGAGCGTAGGACAGAGCAAATGCCGAGAGCTTAAGAAGAACAAATACCAAACCAATTCAAGAAAAAAAAACAAGCCTTTGGTGAGCCTCGGCAGACCACTCCCTGTCCTCGTTTCCTCAGTAACTAAATCCTTCATAAAACCATCCCAAAGCAGCTGTCCCCCACCGCCGCCAATGCAAGTTTCTCAGCACCATGCGCATGCCGAATCCACCATGTCTCTCTCGAGACCAGACCCCATTGCATGAGGAATCGAGCAGCGATGCCAGAAGGTGCAAACCGCTCCAAGTCACCGATGCGCTCAAAACCCGAACTTGTAATCTCCTTATTCCGCAAGGCCTGCCAAGGAAACTTGTACTCCTCCATCCCAAGCAATGATAATTGCCGTTTGAAGGAATAAAAATCTAACATCCAGCCACAGTCTATAGAAGCTCCTGAACAAAGTCCAAAACGACCTTCCTTCGACGAAAACCAGTCTTGCCCGCCTTGTTGAAAAATCTACTACTCGTATCCAAAGGCCACACTCTCAGATACCTCAAAGCACCTTCATGCTCAGCAAGTACTCGTTTATGTCTATCATAATCCGACCACTTTTCATATGTGGGGCAATCCATTACCGCCTCTCGAACCTAACGCTGTGGGAACAACCTCATAAAGGGGCTCACACAACACATCAAAGAACATACCCTTCTTCCCGTTCGACAATTCTCTGGGCACACAACCCAGGCTTGGCACCCACAAGTGTATCCCGGAACTCAATGCACAATTTCCACACAACACCATATTCAACTCCACCCCCCCCCCCATGCCCCATGTGGCGGAAAACAACATAATAACACCAAAAATTGCCAACATAGCAGGCAGGAAACCGCACAAAATTACGACGCACTACCGCCCACGATGATGGAGAACTAGAGAGAGAACCAAACAAAAGTATCATGAGCACGAATTGTTGCAGTAGCTATCAGGGCACCGCTGTCGATCCACCGCTATCACCTCAGGAATTCTATGACACACAAGAACACCCAGCACCCAGTCCTTAACACGGTAGTTCCCGAAGCAGCTCCTCGACAGGAAAAACAGCGGCACGGCTTGTGCGGGCAGAGCACCAGACCAAGCAGACGCTCCGTCACTCGCTGCAAACAATGTAAGGAAAACAATGAATGCATTTCGAGATGCAGTGTGTGTATCTAACGTTATAAGCCAGAACCCACCACGCGAAAATCTATCTTCATCACTACACTACATACCGAAAAACGAAATTTTCTATTATAAACAAATAATTCATGTTTCAACACCAAACCTGACACACTATTTCTTAACTATAGTACAACAACGGAGCCTAGAATATGAGAACTGCTTGCGCCCCCCACATCCTTATTCTTGGGTGGTAGACATGACATACTTCACACAATATACATTAGGACAAATTGACCACATGGTATAAATATCTTGTTACGTCTACTCACTCAAACATTGTGATCCCTTTTCTGATGGGAAAAATATCTAATTAAATCCTTTTATTTGTGATTTCATAATGTTGGCTAATCATTTTCCTTTTTAAATTCTTTATTAAATGATAAATTAAACAAAGAAATAAGAAGCCAGAGCAAGTCAAGAAAAATTGAAACGAGCTAGAACCAGTCCCGTATTTTTCATAATAAAAGTGGGCTGGACATTCCACCCCCAAACACGAGCCTAGACACCACCAGTCTCTCGGGCACGGCCCACCCCCCCCGTCCCCTCCTATAATTAGAGCCACTCGACCCAAATGAGGCAGAGCAGAGAGAGACAACATACCAAAGTTGTCATGGCAACGAATTGGTACAGAGCATAGTCCGCGAGACCATCAGATCAAGCACTTACACCGGGACCCTTGTTCCCCAAGAGACAGCACCAGTCTTCGTCAGTTCCGGACGCACAGCTTCTTGCCGGAAACACGGGAGGGCTCCAGGTCACGAGACAAACGGGCGTCGTCTCGGCGCATGTTCGGGGGAGCGCAACGTGGTGGTTGCGGAGGTGGAGGACGAGGTGCTCGCGCTGATTCCGAGCGTTTTCCTCCTGGAAGCCGAAGAACAAAGAGAGCCACTCGAGAAGGTCGTAGTGATCCCTCCATCGATTGAAAGGCGGTCTCCGGAGGCCGACAGTGGAGGTTCACAAGGTGGACACTAGGTTGCGGAGCTCCGACAACCGAAGGCAGGGGTTGGGTCATAGGAGAGGTTGCGAAGTGGGACTATATTGTACACTTCTTCTTCAAGTTCTGCTTCTATCTGGTCCATATTCGCGTGTCCACGGAAGCAGAGAGACAGAGAACTTGAGCAGTAAATAACTTGTCTGTGGGTGTGCCTTCAGTTAGAACTAGAAGCAACGGTTGACGAGAGAAGATGGGAGATAAAGGTGAAGATCCGTATTCGGTAAACCAAAAAAAAAAAGTCCTGCTGTCTTCTCTCTCTCTCTCCTTGTCTTTTCTCTCTTTTATTTATTTATTTTTCTTCACTTCCATTTTTTTTCTTTCTTCTTCCTTCCACATCCTCACCTTCGAGACCTCCTTCTCCGCCTGGACGGCATCCTCTGCGCCCTTTCCAGCCTCGACCCTACAGCTTCCCCCACAAGAGCGCCTTCGACGGCGCTCATTACTCGCTTTTGTGGTCTCGTCCCCTCAACCATGCCCTACGCGCTGTCGAGACTATGGTGATGAGCAGCTTCCGCCTCAACGCGGCAGTGCTGGACAAGAAGATAAAAGAAAAGGGAGAAAAGAAAAGAAAGAAAAAGAAAAAGAAAAACAGAGAAAAGAAGGAGAGAAGGTAAACACAAAAAGAAAGGGCTATTAGACGAAAATACCCCTGGTCATGTCACAATTTGGCTGGTCAGTGATCTCGGAACTTTACTTGAGATTAATTTTTTTTATTTTAAGCTCTTATTTAAAATAAAATTTGTACTTCACGTACTTATTTGAGGTGAATTTATCGATTAAAGTCCTCATATGAAATAATATTTGCATTGAGCCCTTTTAACTCGAGGAGAAGTGCCAAAGCTTTGCATTTCGTACATTCTGCAGTTCGTACGTGTCATTCTTCGTACTTGCTCTGTAGATTTCAAGAACCAGAGCTACGCAATCCTCACGAGCCGGTGCAGGGGACCCAATATACACGGCCAAGCTCTACTGTAGAGCTTTCGAAGAATTGGCGCGTGTCCCTTCGCCGATCACCTCCCAACTGACCGTGCTTCGACGGCTACATTAACCTCTACGGAAAATAAAGCACACTCCAGGACTCTTCGCTAATGAATGCAGAGAAAGGAAAGAAGGTCTCGATTGTAGCACGGAACCACCAGCAGCTCCGGCTGTGAAAGGAGTCTGTCAATGCGAGTGGAAGCGAGTTAGCGGCAGAACCGTCTTTGTCGTTGATGTTCTTGGGTGGGTTGTGCCACTTCAGTTTTGCTGCCGTTGACTGTGCTTGGCCGAGGGAAGACAAGACTATGCTTTGCGACAAAAGGAGGAACCCTTTTTCTTTTATCGCATCCCAGTACTTCGATGAACGTAACATTGTCAAAATACCCAAGTTCTTGTCGGCTCGAATCATGTGCCAAGCTGGCGCTTCTTGCGACTTCAACACTGCTTAGCACCTATGGTCAAAGCAGTTGCGCACAAATTGAAGAGAGACTTCAATTTGAAACAGTTCCTCCGTTTATCCTGCATGGAAGTTGCCTACCAAGTAATCGTCGAAGAAAATATTGTTTGCTCTCTGATAATTGGAGTCCTTTGCCGATCCACCTCTTGCTGAGCTGGAGTTCTAGATGTCTGAGCTCGAGATGCACGCGCAAGTGGGAGTTGGGAAAAACACAAGCAATACAGAAATGAACAATGGTTGATGAAACTACACGATCCCACGGAGCGTGGAAGCTAGCAGGTCGGTTGTTTTTGATTGATCATACGAGCTCCGACTTAGTTCTTGCTTTGACCAATGGTACTGGTTTTTACGTCGACTGGGACTTCTAAATTGTACTGGCGCCGGTCAGTTGATTCCTCGATTCAAGCAGCATCTGTCATTGAGACTGGCAGACTGGGGCAGGAGCAAGGGCATGGGAGTGTACAAGGTCTGGCGCATCACGAAGTACCAACACGAAGAAGCTCCCGTCCCGTCGGTCTTGTCGGTCTACGCTTGAACGTCAGAATTCGTTTAACTAAACACTATTTGCTCACACGGGGATGCACATGCTAAGGGAGAGGACCACATTTATCCGGCGCTATACTGCTTAGCTCGTCGATGATTGCTTGTGAATAATTGAGACAGAAGTCTGACAAAGTCCAATGCCTCAATCAAAAAGAAAGCGAAACCAAATTTTAAGTTCTGGAAGACGAAATGGTATACTCCGATTGTCACTCATTGGCCGCGAGATTCATTCTTAACTGGTTAGAACCCGGTATCTCCGATAAACTATGCGCTTACCATAAGTTATAGTCGAAGAACTGGACAGTGTGAGAAACATGAAGGGGGAGATCATGAGCTCATGACAATGAGAACTCGGAATCATCTTAAGAAGTTGTCCTTACAAGAAAAATACTCCAACACCTAATGCGCTAAAACTAAGAATTCGTCTCGCCGGAATTTCTTCCGACGAAATATCGTTCATCGAAAGTCCTTTCTCGGCTTTTAATTAAAGGGAAACAGAATCTGTGGCGACTCTGATAGGAAATATCACCGATACAAAATAAATCAACAAACTTGAATTCAACAATACTATTGTAATAATTGGTTAGTAGATCAACAGAACGGAAGTGAGCAAAACGAGATAGGTCTTTTTAGTTATCTCTTCTCTTCACGTTATTAATAAATTAGCAATTGCCGAGACGTGTCTCTTGAGTTCATGTGATTAATGGCTCCACAATTGCCAAGTATATCTATTCAATTCACCCCGTCTCTTTACTTCATGTGCGACCATTTTTCTTTGTCTTTATAAAAATGTACCTTTCTTCGGCTCAATATAGAACTCTTGAGTTTTCTCTTTGGTTCAATCTCTATGTGTGCCGGTTTCGGAAAGCGTTTGAATGAATCTTGTCCGTAAAGTGCTAATACAAATGGGTTCGAGATGTTGCATCTAAGGAGGCATAATTTGGAGTTTGCATAGCTCTATTGACAAGAACTAATCGCCTCAAGGAGATTCAGTAATCTGTACCTCACTCATGTTTAATTTTGTTACAATCTATTCTACTTTCCGGCATGATGCAAGGCAAAGTCGAATGATTGTGACGATCGGCCAATGCAACTTTTGGCGAGATTTCACACTCTGCATGTGTCTCTGCCTCTCATCACACAAGGTGAAGGAACCCTTGTGCTCAAAGCACTTCCATGTTTCTGAGACTGCATCTCTTCAAGAAGATGGCCCGAGGACTTTCCTAAGTCGATGCCTAGTCAATAACCCGTTCCCTCTGCCTAGTCGCTACGTTTGTCGGAGTTAATTTGTTATCGCTTTCTTAGAGTTATTATTTATGATTACTTCATTTACAGGTTACAACCGACAGTATTGTGGATATGTATTCCAACGTACAACCACAAATCAAGCGCGAAATTTAATTGATGATGACTTGAGAAATGTAGACTTTCACAAGATCTAGTGCAAAAGAAAGTATATCGAAATTAATGACGACAAAGCTTAAAAACACTAGAGTATTACATTGAATTTAATCAACAATGTTGTTGTAAATCGGTATCATAGCGAAAGTGGATCGTGACCTTTGAAATTAAGTTGGGAGCTATAGAAATTGACAGAAAATAAAACGAAGAACAATAAAGGACGCTGAAAATTAACGTGATTTCGATTCGAATGTCAGAACCTACGTCTACAAGGAGAGCTAGCAGAGTTTACAAATCACTCACGCTCGAGTATTTTCCAACCCTAGATTAGGCCTAATACCCAAGTGTTAATAACTCAACTCGATGGACTTGACTCGACGAGCAAATCTCTCTGAGCTCTAGAATCTTTTCGTCTCTGGAGCCCTTGTTGGCTTAATCTTCATCTTCGGACCACCTTCCCTTCTATAGACGAATGGAAAAGAAGCAAGACAACATGGAAACTCAACTTCATCAAATGTCAGAGAAGGATGCGCCCACAAGACAGGTTCCCTTTCGGCTCCAACCTCCGCCACGCTAGGACAATCACATGGCAAATGAGGAAGAAGACAAAGAAGCCCACTGAAGATGACTAAACGTGAGTCTAACTTTGGGCGCCCCAATGCATGCATTGAATGATGAAGAAGAAATATGGACGTGGAGATTTTCCATAAATCCACATGCAGAAGGCTGGCGCAACCAAAGAAATTGCTTTAAGTCTTATTACGCGGCACATTCATATGCCATAAGCGGCGGGTCAAGTTTCGCACGCAGGCTCAAACTCGAAATATAATTTAATAAATGCACCACCCATAATAAAGATATGCCGAGATTAATCGACTATGTGGATTTGGAAGCTACAGGTGAGAAACACACTCGAATTTAATTAACGACGCGAACGTGGTGAAATAAAAATATAGTGCATGAAAGTAAAAATATCGAAAGATAGTAAATTTCTTGATTTGTGGTATATTTATAATGATGGTGCCATAACTGCTTCCGAGCGTTTTCCAACAATTGTGCGCGTATTCCTTAAATTCCGAAAATCTTATGCCCACGTTCCATGTTGCCATGATCCTAATACCAAAGCGGATGTTCCTCTGTAAATACATGTTAATCGTCCCATGATCACAACCATTTCATTCTACAGTAACTTCACGCTTGTAATTGTATCTTGATGCGTTCATCCTTCTTCTAACACCCTAGAGGCTTATCATTCTTTACCTATCAATATCCTTGTCGATTAGCCATTCGTCGTCATGTATCGCATTTTCACTGCCATGTCGTTGAGTCGTGACTACTGAGATTAGATTTCAGGAGAAAAACACATTTGGCTTTTGAAGTCATGAAACCGGCTCCATAACATGTCCGGTCCGGTTCCGAGTGGGTATTCACTCGGAACCAAGAATTGGGACATGTTCCAACTGGTTCTGAAAATCTGGACCCCATTCACAGACCGGCTGTAACAAGAATCGGTTTGCTAGATTTAGTCTCCGGAGCAAACATAAACCAAGCAAGCGATGAAACTGAACCGGTAAATATATGTTCTCTCAGATCACTTACCGGATTTAAGTTCTTAAAAACATGTGTGCCACTACTTTATGAATTTAATTTATTTGAGCTAGTATAATAAGTTAGGACCATAATCTCTCGATTCCCTTCCCATTTCACTACGCGGATATTATAATATCTGCCATCGTTCTCGTGGAAAATCAACACACCCAAACTCAAACTGGAGATTTCATCATTTTCTCTAATTATTCTGACTAAAGTTGCAAGGCACAATGCCTCGAAATAATACTTCATGCTACTTCCGTTTCCCTCCCTTACCAAGTTTCTAGGAGAAAGACAGGCTTTGAAACTTCGATTTCAACGCGTGAAGAGAGTGGGTAAATCAGTTGGAATGGTCACGAGCAGCTTCTTCGTAGTTTCCAAGGATCTTTGATCGCCATTCCACGAGTTCAAGTAGAATCATAACCGGACCGACCAAAGTGACCTAAAACCTGAATGTGTCCAACTTCTGTTTTTGAAGTTAACGTCAACACAGAAAACCAAATTACTGAGTGGTTTCCGTAAGTCATAATATTTGTCCCCCTTAAGTTGTTGACATGGTGCAGCTATATGCCAATCAAAGGCTATGACCCTGCGCAACCAATCAAAGGTTATGACCCTGCCCAAATGAACACTATTGAAACAAAGATACCGCAGTGCTCACACTTCATGAAAACAGAAACCATCCATCTGATGGCATTAAGTGTCCAGGGAAACCTTGCCCGATACAGTGGCTTCATGCATAGCCGCCAGACCGTGAGCCCGAAACATACTCTTGCCTGTGTGACTAACTTAAAATACAACATGAACCAGCACATTAGACGAAAAACCCATGTGCATTTGTTTGCTTACGACTAAGTAGCTCAATTGTGGGATCAAACATAACATATCAGACTAATGATCCCTGGAGATGAACTGATAATCTAATCCACATAAGATAAGCCATTTGCTCGGATCATCCTCAGCAACAAGGATGAAATCCACCGAGTCAAAAAGGAGAGCCATCACTCCGAAAACACACATGACGTATGATGCAAATAGTTTGTCATTTATTCGATAAAGGCTGTGACGGCAATCTCTTGCAGCCAGAACTCAGAGCCCGGGATATTACCCAGACCAGGCTCTCTGAGGATTTCCTGAAGAGGGCACACTCAACCTATCAAGCACAGAGTTGAAATCCACTGGCTGCCCACTCTCCTCCATTCTCTGAATCACACTCAAAACATGGTCAACTCGGAAACCCATGCCCACCAGCCTATCAACCAACTCGTTATCGGCATGTTTCCTAACAAACTGCGGATATGCCGGATTTCGAACGACGTGATTAGGGGGTGGTGTGGGCTGCGGATTCTGATAGGAGATGTTCGTCTGAAAATACGCGCCTTGAGGTAAGGGAGGTCGTTGAGGCACATGGTGCACCCTTCCACCTTCACCATCGTACACCATATATGCATTCCCGGGAGACAAAGAAGGGTTTGGCCCAGCAGCTCCATAACCATCATTGTCCTGCATAATAAAACTACTCCTGATAGCCTGAGGTGGAGGCGGCTGCTGCTGAATAGTTCTACCAGGACCACCATATCCAATGGCCATATTCTCAGGACGACCAGACGCTGTTGCCGGAATTCCTGAATATTGAACTGGCATATGTACAGTGCTCAGAGGTGCTTCTTTAGGAGCTGGTGTTGCCGGTTGGCTTGGTGGAGGATAGACTGTTGATGGTGCTACAATCTGGGCTTGTGCAGATGACTGTTGCTGTGGTGGCACTGGTGTCTGCTGTGGCAATGGCTGAGACCACTGCTGCTGCTGCTGATAATGAGAGAATGACTGGGGCGGCAACGTCTGATGCACTTGTGGCTGCATAGGCTGTGCCCGAACGCTGGATACATTTTGCAGTTGGGGAGATTGGCGAGCACAATATTGAGGATCAGAAGGCAAATATTGTGTCCGAGTCATTTGAGTTGAGGCTGTCATAGTTTGCATCTGCACAGGAGGCAAATAGTGGGACTGTGGTTGAGACACATTTTGGGGAGGAGCCTGTGAGGTAAGTGACACTGGTTGTGGCTGTGGCTGTCGATGTCGCTGTGGCATTATTTGATGAGGCAGTGCTAGAGCCAGTTGCTGATTCGATGCATCAGACATACATTCAGTCATCTTGGCATCAGAGGTGGGGGATTTCTCCTCGTTGGTTTGAGATTGGCTTGAAGAGGAGGCATCTTTCTGCACAAAACGAAGCTTGGCCAGTTCTTTGTGAGTTTCAGCAAGTTCTTGTTTGTCTCTCAGGATCTGAACTGATCTATGAACCTGAAATGGACAATTTATATCACAAAACAGAATAGGCGGGATACGACCATATTTTTGGAGCTCAAACATAAAGAGAGAGGATGGCGAAAATAAGATTAACATGTGGTACAATCGTGAAACCCTACATCCGACAGATCTCAGTTGACCATCATAACCATCTCAATTCACCTTGCAGAATCGAGCAAAAGATGAACTTCTCCCACAAGCAATTGTTCTTAATTTGATATGACTTTATGGATGCTTAACCCACTTTCTATCAATGCGGAAGCCTTTTATCAGGAATGATCCATCTTGTGAAATAGTCTGACAGACATGGTTGAACAATTTTACGTCGAGTATCAAGACGGATGTAATCCAAACTCCAAATCCCATTTCCAAATCTTTTGCCAACAAATTGTCCATTCTTAAATGAGCAATTGCACGATCCAATTAAAATGACCCAATATCTCACCACACAGTTTAAAAACACTAACAGTCAGTAAAAGGCCATAATAGAACATCATTGCTGTCTTATAATTAAAATTATCGGTCAAATAAAACATCCACATGCAAAATCTACACACAGATAATTAAAGTGTAAAGGATCCCCATCAAAACTCAACACGAATTTTTGTAGATGCTTCTTATGTGAAAATAAAGAGAAGCAGCAAAACAAGGATTGTCCAAAGAAAAAACATGAAACAATTAAGCATATGAGACACAATGACTCACCTAAGAAGAAAAGATATTGCTAACCACAAACTCTACAAGGCCTAACACAGGTTTTTCTCCAGCAATACACTGGCCCTAATGACATTAAAAATGAAAAATGTTCACCAATGTCAAATCTTGCCCACTCAGACAAGGCCATGTTGTTTTCTCGCACTCAGTTCTCCAAGAACTAGAACCACACCACAAAGAAACCTGAAGCCATAACTGAAAAAGGTAACAATGTCAATTTTCCTAGTGCACGGAATTGAAAAGTCCACAATTCACATCAACCAAGTCGTCAGCAAAAGCAACTGAACTTCTCATGGACTAGCTATGGGGCAAATCTTTCCTTACATTGGGCCAACAGTCTGATGGAATAACATGGCTAACCCCCTGCTAACAAGTACCACCATCTCAAACTGACCGTGTGCTGAAGAGGCTAGTAGGATTAAGTACGAATCACCTCTCACCAAGTGAACTATTGAATGAATTGCAAGTTAATCATACAAATAAAATTATATTTCGAAAGCAACTCACGTCCTGAACATGTTTCTCAAGAGATTTGAGCTTAACATTTGCTTCATCATGATTGCGGGTCAGTTCAGATCGCATTTCCCCAATTGACTTGTCAAGATTGTAGCAATATAATTCCAACTGCGACATCCGAGAACTCATTCCCTCAAGAAAGCGCATGATACTCTCTGCATTTCTTTTCATGCTTTTCTCAACTGTGGAAACCACATTCTGAATTGAAGAATCTTCTGGATGGCTACAGGAAGAGGGGGCATACGTCACTGGTCGCACAAGTCTATTCTTATGAATATCCTGCAAAAAGAGTAACGTTGAGATTTTCTGAGGGTATATGAGGAGAAGTAAAAAGCCTTTTAAGGATAAATTGACTCCAAAAATGAACAGAAGATAGAACACTCGCATTAGAATTTGCAGAAGATGAATAGAAGCCATGTCCCTAACAACGAAACCAGCTAAGAGGATCTCAAAGAGGCAATGCCTACATAGCGAATCTAATAATCTTTGTTATATTGTAGACATTTCCTTCAAGCAGATGATTCTGAAATCTGCAAGTGATGAGGTAAAATCAAGACCATACACTGCTCCATAACATCCCAACCAGTAAATTTCTTGAACCCAGTGGCATGCGTGACATATAGTCGAGATGGCGACGAAATCGCCTCACATTATATTGATGATTAGTGGACACAAATATACCATGTTTTCAGAATCTTCATATCCTTAGGATAAAAAGCCCAGAAAAGGATACTGTGTTGAAGGGACGGTTCCTGCAATCTTAAACACAAACTATTTAAAGCATGATTTCAAGGAACTTCCTCACCCACCTGATATAATCCACGGATGAGGCTATTGCAACGGCGGTATAAGCGCAATAACAACAAAAATTGTCATTTAGTATCACATTGCACCGTTCATACCACTATAACAACAGAAATTGCATAAAGCCGAGTACACTGAAACTGCTCCAACTCCTACAAACATGACAGAAATCCCACCACACAATTCTCTCAAACGAAATCATCCCACAGAAGTCACACCCGCTAACCCTAGAAACAAAGCCCCATGCCAATCACCCTACATCTCTGCACACAACACCCAAAGCAAGAACTACTACGGATACTGAATACTAAAACAACCTAAACGAAAAAACGAAGTCTTTGAGCTCCAAAAAACGATTGGATAGTCGAGAGGAGTACCTTGCCGGAGTCGTTAGGGATCAGGGGATCGGAGTGGCTTCCGTGAAAAGATTCCTGATTAGCGAAGTCTTCATAAGAGCAGAGGATGTCGTCGGAGGCGAAATCGAAGCTCTTGGAGTCGGAATTGAACCGGCCCGACGACCCAGTCGCCATTTTTCGATGCGATCACGGGGAACGGGAGATTCAGAAGATGAGAGGCGATGGGGTTTCAGGGTTTTCGTCTGCGTGTACAGAGGGCAGAGAGAGGGGTTGATAAAGGTGGGGTTAATGGGTGTGGAGAGAGACGGAGGGGGAAGGTTCGTGTGCAGTAGCTCTTGCTTGGCCAAGAAACAAGAGGGGGAGCATATAGAAAGGGCTTCGCGGGCGTGGAGAAACTCGTTTAACATGTGGGCAACTTAAAGCTGAGATTTTTTCCGTCCTTCGACGTAGAAAAGATTTGTGAGGATAAGAGGTCGGTGACTGTCTGAGCCCGACGCACGAGGAGCACAGTAGACAGTATCTCAGAGACATGCCTCGTCCCCTCCCCTCGTTTGAAGTCCCAACGCATCCCCAATGTCCATCCATCACGCGCGGTCGACACCTTCTTTCGGTTTTTCCCATTTTCTCGGCTTTCCCAAAACACACCCGTTGTCTGAAAACTACTTCCAGCGACCATCTCCATCGCCGTCGAGTTTTCTCATCTATCTTTATTTAGGGGCGGGCGACTCCAGCCTCCTTGTATAACCCATATCCAAAATTTGAAACCTACCCATCGAAATAAGTTTCGTAATTTTTTTGAACTTAGAACTTACCCTGCATACTCTGAAAGGTAAAATATATCCTGTCACGGGCTGTAGGATTGACTCCGAGGTTTATCGAGGTTCACATATATTTTTAATTGAATTGCAATTCACTGACCGCAATTTATATTTAGTCATAAAAAAAAATAAACACGAAACATTAATAAAGTAAAAATCTCGATCATAAATGTCGCCGGATTAGAAACTCACATTAGTAATTTTAGATTACATATTTATCATCGGATGCCATAAAAAAAATAAACATGAAACGTTAACAAAGTAAAAGTCTCGATGATAAATATCATCGGATTAGTAATTTGAGACTATATACTTCTCATTGGATGCTATGGAATACCCCAAATCACACGAGCACACGTATCAATAAAAAAAAAAAAACCGCAAAAACTTATTACAAGTTTCACATGCTTGGAACCTACTCTATCGAAATAGGTTCCTCAATTTTTGAAACCTGAAACTTACCCTGCATATTTGAAATCATGCGACCTCCGTTATAGTCATTACATTGCTTCGACGAGCACAGGAAACAAGCTGCTACTCTTTGTCGAATTTCTCGAGTCATCGTCACCAATCTAGTCATTATCTAGTCATTAGCAACGCCGCTCAACTGAAGTTGCGCAAGCACGAAACCTCGTCCTTGCCAATCACGGGCTAAGATGCCGATCAAACCGGCTTAAGATCTGGGCAGAGCGGGCCGGGTCTCTGCAGCGTCAAATGCGATGCAAGCTCAGCCTCACCATGAGATTTGCCACTCGATGCTGGGGGTCATTCCCACTCGCATCTGACCAACAGCATCGAGATTTGCCGACTTTGGCCCTCCACTTTCTGCCTTTAAAAGGGAGAAATTAGTTTAATCATCCTCGTGGTTCATCCCCTTTCAAACTAATCACGAGATGGGGGCGCCCTTTCGGGACTGGCACATGCCCCCCCTCTCTTCGGGCTTTACTCCTTCAATCGTGTTCATGGCAATTGGTGATTCCCCTCGTTTTCTTCCATGATGAATTCTTCTTCACGGGAGAGATTGGTTCAACCTTTTAAACAAATGCATGAGCGTGATTGAATCGGCAAAAGGCGAAAGAAAAGAAAAAAGAAATAAAAAAAATTAATATAGAAAACTTTCACAAAAAATAAAAATAATATGTTATTAAAGATTGTTCACGTCAGCGATTTTCGATCCAAATGGATCGCACGAATGGTTTCACGATATACTAATATAAATATGTGGATATGGAATAAGGAAATGTCACGAGCCTGAGAGGATCTGCTCATGCCTTCTTCCACACTCGATTCTCCTGGTATGATTTCTTTTTCGAAGAGTTGACTTTCGGACCATGTGAGCAAATGAATCTAAAACACATGACTGGCCTTTCCAAGACTCTTCTTTTCTCCGTTTTTTTTTTTTTTTTTTTTGCTGAAATAAAGTTAATCCAACTTGGGGAGAGAAGGGTTCGAAATCCTCTCGACGGAAGGTTTATATATGACAGTTTTCGATTCGATTTTCAGTTCAGTTTTTGACGCTCCTAATATGCATATTCCCATTAGAGGAAAAAATAGACCTAATTAGTTAACAATCCGCGAGATAGGACGCACAAGAACACGTGGAGTTGGTTGGTTGCCTTGACCTTATGACCTTTCGTGCATCCACCGACTCAAACGTCGCGTGATTTTCAGGTTATCATGACTTGAGCTTCGCATTTTGTTGCACTGTATGTCAACTCTGTCCAAATTGCAAATCCAGTCCAAAACCTTAGTAAAAATGCGAAACATCATCCTGAGGAAACAAATGAGCCAAATCCCTCAGATTGCATCCGCCTTTTACTAAAATAGAAGGAGGAATCTTATCTCTGACCAATTACTTTTATTTCTTAGCTTTGTCCTAAAATTCAGGGGAAAAAAAAAAAAGAGGAAGAAGCTCAAAGCACTTGCGTAGCACCATAACATTCAAAAAAAGGTTGAATCCCGCAAAAACGCGCCTCTCTCTCTCTCTCATCTCTCTGCATGGCGTGAACACTGATCATGCTTGCCATCTTCAGTCCAAAAGCTTCACCAAAACCGACCCACCACCGCATAACCTGCTCAAAGCCTCAAACGACCGATCCCCCCACGGATACCCCAACCCATGAGCCACCATCGCGACCCGAATCCACCGTCAACCCGGCGGGTGGAGCCCGCCCGGCAGCCGCCGCCTGGTCGTGATGATCAAGAACCACCGTACAACATCATCCAGTCCACACCGTCTGCGCTGACCACCCCTCCCTCCGCTTCCCGGAGGTCCGTGCTGCCTGCGCCGCCCTGCGCTCCGTCGGTGATCTCCGCCGGCCGCCGCGCTCCTCGTGGCGCCCTGACTACGACCTCCTCGACTGGCTCCGCCTCTTCTTTGGCTTCCAGGAGGACAACGTCCGGAACCAACGGGAGCACCTCGTCCTCCACCTCGCCAACCTCCAAATGCGGCTCGCCTCGCAGCCTGACAACATTGAGGCCCTCGACGTCGCCGTCGTCCGCCGCTTCCGGAAGAAGCTCCTCCGGAACTACACCCTCTGGTGCTCTTACTTGGGTAGGAAGTCGAACGTCTGGATCTCCGACCGTCGTGAGGCCGTCTTGAACCCACAGCGCGAGCTCCTCTATGTCTCGCTCTATCTCCTTGTGTGGGGCGAGGCGCGAACCTGCGGTTCATGCCAGAGTGCATTTGCTACATCTTCCACAATATGGCTATGAAAATGAACAAGATCTTGGAGGATTACATTGACCCGAACACGGGACAGCCCATTTTGCCTTGGGTCTCCGGAAAGAAGGCCTTTTTGAATGAAATAGTGAAGCCGATTTACGACACGATTAGGAAATGGTCATGGGAGCAAGAATGGCACTGCGCCGCACAATGCATGGAGGAACTATGATGATATCAACGAGTACTTCTGGTCTGGAAGGTGCTTCGCAAAGTTGAGATGGCCGATCAATCGCGAGTAGCTTCTTCGCAGGCGACGAGAAGGAATATCGAGTTGGCAAGACGGGGTTCGGAGAAGAGGACGTTTTGGAACTTGTTCCGGAGCTTCGATCGATTGTGGGTGATGTTGGTTCTGTTTCTGCAAGCTGCTATCATTGTGGCTTGGCACAACGATAAGGACTATCCATGGCAGGCATTGAAGAGCAGGGATCTTCAAGTCAGGTCTTGACTATTTTCATGACTTGGAGTGGGTGAGGTTCCTGCAGTCCCTACTTGATGCCGGGATGCAGCACCGCCTGGTGTCGAGGGAAACGATGTTGTTAGGTGTGAGGAAGGTGATGAAGATTGTCGTCGCGGGTGTTTGGGTAATCGCTTTTGGGGCGTTCTATGGACGGATTTGGTCCCAAAGGAATGCAGATAAGAGGTGGTCGCAAGAGGCAAACGGAAGATTGGTGAATTTTCTCGAGCTGGCCGCTGTCTTTGTTCTTCCCGAGCTGTTGGGATTGGCCCTGATGATCACTCCGTGGATTCAAATTTCCTAGAGGAAAAAACTGGAGGATCTTCCACCTGTTCACGTGGTGGTTCCAGAGCCGCATCTTCGTGGGTCGCGGCCTCAGAGAAGTCTGGTCGATAATATGAGTACTCTGTATTTTGGCTACTTGTACTGGCCACCAAATTTTTGTTCAGCTACTTCCTGCAAATTAAGCCCATGATCCAACCCACAAAAGAGCTCCTGAGGCTGGGAGATGTGAAGTACGAGTGGCACCAGTTCTTCGGTGACAGCAACAGGTTCGCGTAGGGCTGTTGTGGCTCCCCGTGGTGCTTATTTACCTCATGGATCTGCAGATTTGGTACTCGATCTATTCGTCCTTTGTTGGAGCAGCGGTCGGATTGTTAGATCACCTGGGCGAGATTCGAAATCTCGAGCAGTTGAGGTTGCGGTTCCAGTTCTTTGCAAGCGCAGTTCAGTTCAACCTGATGCCCGAGGAGCAGCTTTTGCAAACGATAGGGAACAAGTTTGAGGATTTTCTTCACCGGCTGAAGCTGAGATATGGGCTTGGCATGCCGTACCAGAAGTTTGAACCTAATCAGATCGAAGCGCTAAGGTTCGCTCTGCTTTGGAACGAGATCATAACCATATATAGGGAAGAGGATATAATATCGGACCGGGAAGTTGAGCTCCTGGAGCTGCCGAGGAGTGCTTTGAGTGTTAGAGTTATTTCCTGGCCCTGTTTTCTCCTTTGCAACGAGCTGTTGCTTGCTTTGCGACAGGCCAAGGAGCTAGTTGATGCTCCTGACAGGTGGCTCTGGTACAAGATCAGCAAGAACGAATACAGGCGCTGTGCTGTGATCGAAGCATACGACAGTATCAAGCACTTGCTGCTCGAAATTGTTAAGGTCGACTCGAAGGAGCATTCCATCCTCACTGTTTTTTCCAAGAGATCGATCACTCCATTGAGGTCGAGAAATTCACGAAGTTTTTCAAGCTGTCGGTGTTGCCTCAGATTCATGACAGGTTATCGGAGTTGGCCGAGCTATTGAAAGATTCGGAGAAAGATCTGGACAAGATTGTGCACACTCTGCAGGCCCTTTATGAGATTGCTATCAGAGATTTCTTCATAGAGAGGCGGAACAACGAGCAGCTGGAGGAGGACGGCTTGGCTTCCGGCAGCAGATTGCTTTTCGTGGATGCAGTTGCATTGCCCGAACCGAGTAATAAGAAGTTCTATAGGCAAGTTCGGCGCTTGCACACCATTCTTACCTCGAGGGACTCTATGCACAACGTTCCTTCCAATGCTGAGGCGAGACGGCGAATTTCCTTCTTCAGTAATTCGCTGTTTATGAATATGCCCCACGCACCCCAAGTGGAGAAAATGTTGGGTTTCACCGTTCTGACTCCTTACTACAAAGAAGAGGTAGTGTACAGCAAAGAACAGCTTCTCAAAAGAACGAAGATGGAGTTTACATTCTGTTTTATTTGAAGACTGTATATCCTGATGAGTGGAAGTACTTCATAGAGAGAATGCTGAGAGAAGGGAAAGTGAAGAAGGCCGATGAGGACGACAAAGCAATGGCCAAGTTGAGAGATCTTCAGCTTTGGGCGTCATATCGCGGCCAGACGCTTGCTCGAACAGTCAGAGGAATGATGTATTACTATCGAGCTCTTAAGATGCTGGCTTTTCTTGACTCTGCATCGGAGGTGGAAATCCGGGAGTTAGTGAAAACTCTGGACTCGGTGGGGCAAGATGGGGGCGCGACCAGTTCCAGATCGGGAGAGTCGCCTTCTTCCCAGAGTTTTAGTACCAGTATTAGTTCAGTCAATCTTTTGTCGAAAGACCATATATCCGGTACCGCTGCGATGAAATACACATACGTGGTCGCTTGCCAGGTTTATGGGTCTCAAAAGGCAGAGAAAGATGCCCGTGCAGAGGAAATATTGAACCTGATGAAGAACAACGAAGCGATCCGAGTAGCTTATGTAGATGAGGTCTCGACGGGGAGCGATGAAAAGGAATACTATTCTGTTCTGGTCAAGTACGATCGGCAACGCCAGAAGGAAGTAGAATTATACAGGGTCCAGTTGCCCGGTCCCTTGAAGCTTGGAGAGGGAAAACCGGAAAACCAAAACCACGCACTCATTTTCACTCGTGGCGATGCCGTCCAGACTATCGATATGAACCAAGACAACTATTTCGAGGAGGCACTCAAGATGCGGAATCTGCTGGAAGAATTCAAGACTCGATACGGCATTCGGAAGCCTACCATCTTGGGGGTTAGGGAACACATCTTCACCGGTTCAGTTTCGTCGCTCGCTTGGTTTATGTCAGCCCAAGAGACGAGTTTTTGTCACGCTGGGGCAACGCGTCTTGGCCAATCCTTTGAAAGTTCGAATGCATTATGGCCATCCAGATGTTTTCGACAGGTTTTGGTTCCTAGGCAGGGGCGGTATTAGCAAAGCATCCAGAGCGATCAACATTAGTGAAGATATTTTTGCCGGATTTAATTGCACGTTGAGAGGAGGCAATGTCACGCACCATGAGTACATACAAGTGGGTAAGGGAAGGGATGTTGGATTGAACCAGATATCGATGTTTGAAGCCAAGGTTGCTGGTGGCAATGGTGAACAGGTCCTTAGCAGAGATGTCTATCGGTTGGGGCATCGGCTCGACTTCTTCCGGATGCTATCCTTCTTTTACACCACCGTCGGTTCTTCTTCAACACGATGATGGTCATCTTGACAGTCTATGCATTTCTATGGGGCGGCTCTATCTTTGCCTAAGTGGGCTCGAAGGTGCCGCTGCAAGCAGAAGCAATGACAATAAAGCACTGGCTACCATTCTAAATCAGCAACTTATCATCCAACTCGGTCTATTCACCGCGCTCCCTATGATAGTCGAGAATTCCCTCGAGCATGGATTTCTTCAAGCTATATGGGATTTCTTGACCATGCAGCTCCAGTTATCATCTGTTTTTTACACGTTTTCTATGGGAACTCGTGCCCACTACTTTGGCCGGACCATTCTTCATGGCGGTGCAAAATATCGTCCCACGGGACGTGGATTTGTCGTCCAACACAAGAGTTTTGCAGAGAACTACAGGCTCTATGCACGTAGTCACTTTGTGAAGGCAATTGAACTTGGCCTGATACTCACAGTTTATGCATCACACAGCCCTACCGCGAAAAGCACCTTCACTTACATAGCCCTGACCTTCTCAAGTTGGTTCCTTGTTGTTTCGTGGGTTATGGCTCCTTTTCTGTTCAACCCTCTTGGTTTCGATTGGTTGAAGACAGTGTATGACTTCGATGATTTCGTGAGCTGGATATGGTTCCGCGGCGGGGTGTTCACTAAAGCTGAAGAGAGTTGGGAAGTCTGGTGGTATGAGGAGCAGAATCATCTAAGAACCACTGGTCTTTGGGGAAAACTAGTAGAGGTAATCTTGGATCTCCGCTTCTTCTTTTTCCAGTATGGAGTTGTATACCAACTTGGAATCACAGCTGGAAGTAGAAGTATTGCAGTTTACTTGCTCTCTTGGATTTGCATTTTCGTAGTTTTCGGGGTCCATGTGCTTATATCACATGCGAGGGACAAGTACGCGGCAAGAGAACACATCTATTACCGACTCGTGCAGTTCCTCATCATTATCCTAGGAATGCTTGCGTTAGTTGCATTGCTGAAGTTCACGCAGTTCAAGTTAACCGATGTTTTTACCAGTTTGTTGGCATTTCTCCCCACGGGATGGGGCCTCATATTGATAGCACAAGTTATTCGACCGATTCTGCAGCATACCAGGATCTGGGACAGTGTTGTTTCTGTGGCTCGACTGTACGATGTAATGTTTGGAGTGATTGTCATGGTCCCGGTAGCTGTGTTGTCCTGGATGCCGGGGTCTATGCAGACACAGATTCTCTTTAACCAAGCATTTAGTCGAGGACTCCGGATTTCACAGATTGTCACCACGAAAAAACCGAAGGTCCACTTATGATTTTGAGGAGATTTTGTTGCCAGACATATCAGAAAGACTGATTTGCCTTGCTTAATAATTTGTACTCTTGTTTCTCTTGTTTCCATTTATCCGTAGCATTGTAGGGATCTTTTCCTCTTTAGCAGATGTAACTCTGTTGATAACCCTTTGACATGGTGATGATTCACACATTTCCTTTTGCTTGTCCTTCTTGGTGTTAATTCCTTTCAACCGTCACTGGCTCCTTGCTGTCCTAGGATGAACTCTCACTTTTTAGGCTTGGCGGTTGACCTTGGCTCTAATCCATTTAGAGTAAAAACTTTTTCAAGCTCCTAAGGTCAAACAAGGTGGGCAAGTGAAGCTTTTTACTGTCTTATTTTCTTAAATGGTTAGTGAATTCTGGAATGCTAAAACTGCTGGAATGAAAGATTCGAAACTCAAACAGGAGCTTGGAGATATTCGGAGCATTGAATAAGCTAAGCCCTTGAACTAGTTGGGCTGAGTGGGTTGGGGTAACGTAAGCTTCTGATCAGAGAATATATGCAGTTTCTGCTGTTCTCAGGAGTTTCTGTTAGCTCACACTTTGAAGAACATGAACAACTTGAGGGCTTTCTGCTCTGTAAGTTCCGGGTGGAATGGTCCTGGCACGAACTTTGTTATTGTCATGCCCGGTTTGAAATGCCAAACATCTCCCTCGCGAGCGGATGATAGCAAGTAAAGGAATTTTAAGATAATGGCATCTTTAGCGTTTGACTCTAACTAGTTCTTGACATCAATGAAGTGGCTTGAAGAAACTCTCGGAGGGGTTTGAAATCCACGGGAACTTGACATATAGATCAGTAGTTTGGAGCTCGATTGAGCAATAAACGGACGACAGCCAGATGTTGCTGATATAGTTACTTGCTGTAATTTCACTAAGCTAGAAATATCAGTGCCCATGTTAGCATCTGAATCTCTGCATATGCACAATTGGCCTCCACACCGAACGAATTCCTCTGCTATTACTCCCATGAGCTGTCGGAATTCAGACAATACCTGGAACAAATCGAGAAGAGCAAGAAGCAGAAGCGAATGAAACAAAGCTAAAGTGAAAAAACGAAACTTTACCGCTCAAAAAGAAAAGCCCAAGCCCACTATCTTGTAATCCATGGGCGCCAATTCTTCCCGCCTTCACTTCCCGCCAGATGACCCCCTCGGCCACCCTCTTCCTCTATAAACAAAACTCCCAGTACGCATTTCGTCATTTCTCACCACGACCGGTCCACCATTCTCTCTCTCTCTCCCCCGCTACATACCAAGATCGCCATGGTGATCCCTCTCGGCCCGGGCAAGTTCTACGGCTGCAGCCTCCCCCGTCCCCGCTTCCTCAAGGACGACGCTGACCGGGTCAGCCCGCCGGTCCCTGTCCTCGACCCGCTCCTCTCGTGGGCCGACGAGGCTCACTGGTCGATGGGCGGTCTCAGCTTCCAGCGCCTCCGCCTCCAGGGCCGCATCGAGGGCAGCGTCGAGAAGCTCCGAGCCGAGCGGGAGAAGTCGATCCGAGCCAAGGGCAAGATCTCCAAAACCAAGCGAACGGCTTCAGATCTCAAAGCCTCCAAACCCCAGGTTGACGATAGCAGAAAGAGGGCCGGTTCTGTCTCCCCTCCTCCGGCGCCTGTGGCGAGGAAGAGGAAGAGGTACCTGGCTTTGGTTGACGATAGCGAAGAAGAAGAAGAAGAGCAGGAAGATGAGGAGGAGCGGAAGGGGAAGGAGAGTGAAGTTCGTGTGGAGAAGAAAAGGCCTGCGAGGAAGCTCTACGAGGAGTTTGATCGCGTAGCCAGGGAGAGCGAGAAGGCTAAGAGTAAGGGCTCTGATGCTGCTTTGCCGAGGACGCGGGTGAAGAAAGGCGGAGATGGCATTGGTGATGAGGTGATGAAGGTGGTTGAGGACGTGAATAGAGAGGTCGAGGAGGAGGGCCTTGGCAAGAAAAAATTGCGGAAGAAGAGCGGCGGCGAGGGCGTGAAAAGGGTTTCTCCAAGATCGGCGAAGGGCATGGAGACAAGTCCCAGCGGTGCCACCGCGATCAGAACTTCTCCGAGATTGGCCAAACGTGGATAGATTATGTGAATTTGTGCCTGTGTGATCTGATCTATCTTTGCTCCTGTTTGAGCACGGTGTTATAAGATTTGTCTTATGTTTCTTCTTTTCCCCTTTCTCTGGCTCTTCAGTTTCTTTTTTTTCCCCCTGTTTTTAGGTTTTTAGGCAGCTTGATGACTAACCCGTCTAAATAAACGATTGAGGAAACAAGTTTTTCTGTGAATGCTGATCTTATTCTTACTTGGTCCACATTGAGTTATATGCTTAACCGGGTTTCTGCTTCAAGTGATCAATCCAAGTCATCAATGGAGAGTTACTTCGATGTGACCACGGCCGGCGGAATAGATGTAGTTTCTACTGCAGAAATGGTGGACTAGAATCCCCTACTTTAAACCTTCTCTGACTCAGAATCTATACTTGATCATATGTTCTGATAGGACCTGTAGCTGCTGATGTTCTGCAGCAGGGGGTTTTGCACGGTGTTCTCAAAATCTAACATTGTATGAAAGTTCTTGTTTTTGCTTAGTCTCTATCCCGTAGGATGCAGCATTGGCCACAACAGGATGGCGCTGATCCACTTTGCCTATGGACGGAACAAGCAACTGGTCTAGCTGCTAGCAGAACATGCTGCGGTTTCAGAACAATAACCAAGGCTTCATAGTTGAAGCCTGCTGTTATTATCATTACCTTCGTACAAAATAAACGAATTCAAACTTGTCCCAAATCCCAGAATGATAAGTATGCCAACTAAACGGAATGAAGAATGAATATGAGAAATCCACCTCTTTTATTCCCGGTCAGATTGATGATATCTGTGTGACCCCAAAAAAAAAAAAAAGGATGATGTCTTTGGACGCACAGGAAAGGAGCCTCTTTATACCAGATTTTGTTGATGACATCAACATACTTACATTGTCTACCACATCCTGTAGCTCATTGCGCTGTATATATTCATATAGCTCACTTACGGTGAATCCCATAGCAAATAAGGAGAGCATGTAGCCATGCATCGGCTTCACATTCTATAAAAACCCAAAGCCTTGTCATTTCCACTAGATGAATTTTGCTGTGCTTTTATGTTATCCCTTCATTTGTCCTGCAAGCACAGTTCTCTCAAGCTTCCCTTCAGTTGATTCAATCCACGAAGAGCAGCCAATCTGCATGAATGTTCTGTTATCAGTTCATATGTAGATGATCTTTGCCATGGAACAATCCCGAAGTCATCATTGTATTCTTCCATCCCTCCGACCACGAACTGCCACACAAAAGAACCTGCCCCTGCCCCGTTCTTCCTGGCAGATGCATAGATTTCATCGAAGATGGTCTTGAAAAACCGATCCCGCTGAGATGGATGGAAGTTCGGGTTCTGGTTTGAGTATCCAAATTCAGTGAACATCACCGGCCTTTTCAGTTCCCTGTCACCATCCTCTATGTGGGAACGAACCCATTTTGAGACGAACTTTACTGACTCCTCGAATTCTAGCTCATGAAACCTACCAAAAAAAGATGGAACCACATCACTTGCCACTTAATTTTCCATTTGAATGAAGATACAACTGTTCATCATTGAATTGATTGTAATGGAGTTTGTACCAGTGGTCAGGATAGATATGAGCTGAAGCAAAATCAATATTTGGGAGATTGGAATTACGAACAAAATCTGACCCATAAAGGGCTGCCCAGTCTGCTGGGTTCACAGTTAAACTTTTGGGGCTTTTGGGACCATAAAATCCTTCGAGGCCCACAGTTAGTAGATGCTTCTTGTCAATTGATCTTACAAATACTGACATTTCGGCTAACCAGTCCTGCAATTAAAATCAGTACATAAATGGGTATCCTCCTAACAATCAGTAATTCAAGGAGTTGATAACAACCATTGATCGTCCCAATGAAGCTATCAGAAAAGAAAACCAGATGTTTGTATAGTAAGAAGATCCCGGCCTTGAACAATCATTTTGTCAACCTAAACAAGACAGCTAAACCAAAAAAAGCGTATTTCCATAGTTCTTTTTTTTTTTGGTCAAAATATTTTAAAGCGTATTAATGACAAGCTTGTTAAGCTTCAAGCGTATTTCCATAGTTCAAACATTTCTTTTAGTTGTTTAAGCTTGTCATTAGATGTTGTAGTGTACTAACAATATGGATTCCACTTGAAGCTTTTTTCCATCCAAAAATTCTAGAAGTCGGCAAACACAAGTGAAACACATGCTCTGCCAGTGTCCCTTCAACATCCGCATAGTCCAGCAGAACAAAGCACAATAACGTGATCAAGAACCACATATTTGTAGCACCACAATGTTGTAGATAAAACATGATGCTGTGATTAAGAACCACGCATTTTGAAGTAGCATTCACCCCAATGATGAAATTTGCACCAGAAAATTACCATTGAGCCGTAAAATGGAAAAGCTTGGGATGGCAAAATTATTATCTGATTCAGAGTAGGAGCCTTACCTGAAGGGTGTCCCCCGCAGGATCTGTCAAACAACGGGGTTCGTTCATCAACTCCCACCCAAATATGGTTGGATCATCTCTATATTCGATGCCAGTAATGGTATTCTTCCTGGTTAACATAGTCTAGAGAAAAAAGAGACCTCATTATTGCTCCATGATTGCAAAATACTATGCATGCAGTATCAAGTGTAAGGAAAAAGGGTCATCTCTAAAGCAATAGAAAGATGAGGCTGTCTTAATAGTAAATTAAGCACTGCAGATAGATACCAAGCAAAAACCGTGATGCTTGGTTTATTCATTCGTACTAGTCTACAATTTCTATATGCATTGATTGCTTAGAATCACTGTTCTCTATGTAAAACTCAACATCCACACTAGCTTGACTTCAGTTAGTGTACATCAGTATGCTTATGGAACAGGTTTTTCCGAAGAAAGGAATCAAAAAGCCATATTACTATCCATGTGTAATATCCTAAGTATGTTTTACTCTGACAAGTGAACTCTTCTATGCTGTCAGGGCATTTCCATAAACATCTTGCTTTTCCTCTGAAAAAAAAGCCACGTGATAGGAAAAAAATAAAATCTTGAGGGCTCAGATGGAGGCAATTGAAGCATTCTTGTCAGATAAGGAAGAAATTAACAGCAAGTAACTACCTTGACAAAATTTTTGTAGTACTGTCGAATGGAAGGATCATAGAAGAAGGAATCGTTGGATGAGCTCAATCCAATGCCTTCTTCCCATGCCCAGTTGACATATTGAGTCTTTCCTCCAAATGCTTGCAAGTTATTAACTAAACTGAGAAGCAACCTGATTCCATATTGATTTGCCTCTGCAATTACATGATCCAGAGCCTGCCGCACAATGCCGATACTAAATCAGCAATCATTGACAAGTAATAAAAGCAGAATACAGCTGGACAGCTGACATTTGAAAAAATATGAGAACAGAATCTCCCATGGAGTTATTTTAACCATTTATCTTTGGTATTCTGACCATTTTTGTATTTGTAGTAGAAGTAGCTGGTAGTTTCCACCCATGAATAGAATTTTTTACCTTCAGGATTTTTTTTAATTTAGATCGTTCCTCCAATGCATGTAGCAGTCTATTAGAAACTATGTTATAGTATGAAGTGACTCAATAGGTTAAGCTGTAAAAAGTATACAGCGACAAATAATAATGGAAGTTTGCGATATCAGCGCTAAAAAAAGGGCAATCGGTTTTGTCTTACTCAAGAAGATATGAAGGAGAAAGAAAACTACATATAATTGGGATCAATATGTTAATTAATTTGCACTGCGCTTCTCTAAATAAAGACGATAACACTCCAGAATGACTTTACTAATCTTCATGAGGGGAAAAGAATCACTTCAAGTACAGAATGCATTGGGCGCCACGGCTCATCTTGGGTGGATTTGCTGTATTTGAAAAGTCAATTTTAGATGTTAAGCAATCTACATCTGTCCTCCAGTATGACCTCATGGATTAGCTGTTCTCAGTCCTTAAGCTGCTAATCTCCTTCTTTCCCTTTGTTTTGGTAGTAAGTACCTTAACTGATATTAATCTAGCTCACTTCAAACCACTTCACTTTATCTGTGAGACCTACTAGCATAGAGTGCAGTCAAAACTCGAAGCCTAAGCATAACTGAAGAAGATCACTGCACCGAATAAATTCGGATCGTGGATCTTACTGACATGTTAGCATTAGCGGCATTACAGCAACCATAATGACTTGACGATTAAAATAATACATAAGGAATTGGGAATAACCATGATTATTTAATCAATGGATGCCAATCGGCACAATTAAGTATTCTTTACCTGAAACACTCTCTCATCAAACTGACCAGGGGCAATCTGGAGAGCACGGTAAGTGTTATCATTGAAAGCCCAGGTCCTGCAAACCGTGAGACCCATCCGGGCACCGGCTCGCAGCATCGTCCTAACCCTAGGCCTGCTGTATTCGTCCACCGCCTGGTCCATCAACCAGTAAGAATTCCACCCATTCACGTAGAAAGCCTTGCCATCCACCACAAACTGTGTCCCATTTCTTGCCACGAAGTCCATCTTCTTCCCCACATAGAAATTGAGCCTGAAGTCACCGAAGGACAGGTAAAGGAATGCCACACAGGATGCGAACCCCACAATTGGGTAGAACAGCCCCCTCCTCGCAACCATTCTCGATGTCATAGTGTTGGCAGCTTCGAGAAGATGTTGATTGATGCAGGACTACACAAATTGAGAGGGTTTTGAGATACCCTTTTGATTCTACGTCTAGAAAGAGTCCGAATCATGAACAGCCAAATGAAATTTCCACCTGCCGAGACTGAAAATGTGATGGCACGTGGACAAGAAGCGAATTTCAGGAGGCCAGGATCCCTTTCGGCACTGAATTCCTCACAAAAGCGACGCTTGGATGATAGAAAACGCCGCAACGAGGCTGAAAATCACGTCAGACCACAGATAGGCGCTTAAAACAGCCAAATTCGAGGACTTCCTGAGAATGCTGACGAGTCTAAAATGATGAGAAACCAGAATTCAGTAAAGTGGAGTGAAGACTCACGCCTCTCGCATTTCCCGTCACTCCTCACAGACAGACAGACAGAGAGGGAGAGACATTGCATGAACGTGTTTTCGTGTAGGACAATTTTATAGGGAAGTGGGTAAAAGAAACAATTGAATGGAGAGAGAGAGAGAGAGAGAGAGAGAGAGACTCTTGATTCAAGAGCCGTCAGAGAAACTCAGTAGAGAGAGAAACAAGAAATGGGAGGGAGCTTGCTGGTGAAACAAGTATGGTGGCGGGTTAGCTTCAAGCCCTACTCGGTTAATTGAGATGATGGATCTGGAGTACCTGTTTCTACAGCTCTTTTTCTCCTCTCTTTGCTTGAGTTATAATGTTTTGGACTGACTGAAGCTAAAGGCTGTTCGACAGCTCCAGACCATGGATGGGGGGCACTTGGGCCATGATCATGGGATGGATGTGGACCTCTCAATCTCCCCTCACCAAATTAAAAGCAACAAATCAAGAAGCTCTTTAAGCGATAAAGAAAAAGGATTTTGCACCCCTTTTGCTAATCGGACTGAGCTTTCGGTCCTGGTGTGAATCTGTGATGCAAGCCAAGTGAAAGTAATTCCCGGCTGTAGCCCCTTTTTATTTTTTTCGCAGATGGTTTTGCTTTGGTGCTGTTAATGGAGCAAACCGACAAGATGACTTGAGCACCATTGAGTCCTTGTAAGGGTTGATGGCCCGTGATGACCAAGAACTATCAGTTTCTCCTTTTTCAGAGTAGCGTGATTCCCAGTACGGTTCAATCTCTCTCTCTTTTTGCTCTTTCTGCTCTGTTTTCCTATTCGATGTGCTCTGTATTTACTCATTTCTTTTCTGGGGTGACAATTTCTTTGTGGGTTTCTTCTGTAAACCGACCATGAATTTCCTGAAATTGCTGGACTACACGCCATGTGCTGCACATAATTAAGCGAGCTGAGCTTAGCTATTAGCAGAACAAATTCGTCGGCATTTAAGTCAATTTGAGGCTAGAGACGCTACATTTCAAAGAAAAGTAGCTTAGCTACGAACCCCCCACCCAACCAAAAACCAAAGTGGAAAGCAGCTTGATACCGAGTATAGCCAGCCAATCAAGCCGCAGGTCTTGGAAGAAAATGAATGAATTTGCACAAAGACCAGCAGTCATCGTCGGTCGCTTCCCTGCATTAGCATTGACCAGACATTACCATCCATCCTCGTTAAACTTAATCTTAGGTACATGACATAGACAAATTAACTTAATTGTGAATTACTCAAACCCCTACTCGCTAATTACTCCAACTTGACTTCTTCTTCTTCTTTTTATTTAAATTACGAGTCGAGTCTGTTTAGTTCGAATAAGTATTGCTTTAGATGTCCGAGTTAAAAGATCAACCAGATCTTGAATTAGATTTCCTTTCGACAACTATAGCAAGTTTGAGTCCATAAGTCCAAGGACTGGACTTTGCATTTTGGAGTCGAGTTAAGATTAAATAGCAAATTAAGCTCAAGAATGAATAGAGACTTCGAGATTTAAATACATAGAAAGTGAATTTTTCCATAATCTCATAACAAGTTGCATCAAGAAGACAATCATAAAGCAAGAAAAATTTACACATCATGGGTTGACAAAGGGACCTCCCTTGTTTCTTTCTCGACCAACAATAATTAACGTGTTATTAGTTGGTGCAAAAACAGATGAAGCAGCGGGTCCAGTTACAAAAGGGAGTCATGAACAACATGATGCAATATGTATCATGAGTCTTATTTGGAAGTATCATGGACACTAATAAAGATTAGTGAAATTAACGAAAACAAATATCAAAGCATTTTATATATTGAAAATTACTTCCAAAGAATTGATATGTTTTAAACGAAAATAGTGATCTCCATAAATAATGTTAGGTACGTGTTCGCGCGATTTTGCATCGGGAATATCTTTCATCGAAACTCGTTCTTCATTTTTATTAATATGGGTTGTATAGCTCTGTTCTGATGGAGATTTCTGAATTAGGAAATGTTTCAAAAGTTGAACAATTTACGATTACAGTACTCCTACTTGCTGTAAATGGGACATAAACTGCTGGAATCTAAAGGTACAAGTAGTGGTAGCCACGGTTCGGAACCGGGCCGGTTCAAGGGCCGGTTCCGGTTCCGGTTTGAACCGGACGGAACCGGCGGTTCCGGTTCCGATTCCGGTTCAAACCGGTTTTCAAATAAAAATTTATGAAATAAAAAAATTTAAATAATGAATTATGAAATAAAAAATATAAAATTATGAAATAATAAATTTTTAAATACAAATTGTAATCAAATTTGGGGATTGGGAGAAAAAAAAATGAGAGGGAGGAAAGGGCTTGAACTTAATGAATTATCATTAAGCGCCTACATATCTTCTTGGAGATAGAAGAATCAAAGCCCATGTAGTTCTTTTACCTTTGATAACCCCATACTTACCTCATCGTCAATCGTCGCTACCCGTGGCGGTGGTACCTGTGGCGGTGGTATCTCCATCATCATTGAAGAATTTGGATTCATTGTTGCGATCCATCTCTTGTTGTCGATATGCAGCCTTTGTCCAATCATCGACACAAGCTTGAGCCTCAACCGAATCCGGAGCTAATCTTGAACGTCGGTCATCCAAAATATTACCTCCAGCGCTAAATGCTTGTTCAATCGCAACTGTTGAGTAAGGGGTTGCTAAAATCTCTTTTACAATGTGAGCTAGTACTGGAAATTGAGTTGAATGACTATTCCACCACTGTAGAATATCGAAATCCATACCTTCGAATTGAGGAAACTCAAATACAGTGGTTAAATAAATCTCTAATTCGGAAATATTTCCCATTATTCCCTTTTGTCTTTTTTGCCTATTTATTAGATTTCTAGACCCTCTACCTAGATGCTTGCCTTGCATGTTACTAGCTTGGGAAGAAATTCCACTACCATCAACTATATTATATCTATTGCAAAAATCATTATACAATTCTACTATTATATTTTTAACTTCTTTTTCTATATCTCTAATATTCACAATTTCAGTTAAATGTAAACACTCATAGTAGGAATTTAAATCATCAAGTAAGCCATCCATTTTGGTACGTGGATCCAAAACACAAGCAACCAAATAAATAATATGAATTTTACTATAATATTGCATCCATTTCGTTCGCATTGCTATAATAGTCTCACCTAATTCATCATCGTTTTCATTTTCTTCAAAAATACCAGCAATATTTACACACTCTGTTAAAAATAAATGCGTAGTAGGGTAATAAACACCAGATAAAGTATAAGTCGCATTATTAAAAACTTTTAACAAATCTAAAATTTTTTTGCAAATATCCCATTATTGTGAGTATAAATTATTTTCAGAAACATAATTCGTAAAAAATGTACATAATAAATCTTTATATGAAAAAGATCGATTAAGCAACTCGTATGTAGAATTCCAATGATTTGGAACATCTCTTGAAAATTTTTTTGGTCTACTTCCATTTTGTTTACAAAATCTACCCCATTCTCTCATAACTTGGGGATGTTTCCATAAATATTGAATTGCTGTTTTTATTGGACGAAGAAGAATTTCAAGAGTTTTTAAACCATCTTGTACGCATAAATTTAAAACATGGCAAGCACATCTAATGTGAAAAAAATTTCCACCAAAAGCGGGTTTACAAATTATTTCTAACTCTCGAATAGAAGCGGTATTTGCCGCGGCATTATCAAAACCAATTGAAAAAATTTTATTAACCAATGAAAATTCTTCTAAAACTTGCTTAATTATTCTATAAATATTATGTGCCGTATGCGTTTCATCAAAAACTCGAAATGCAATAATTCTTTTTTGAATGTTCCAATCATAGTCTATCCAATGACATGTAATACCCATATAATAATGAGTTTGCCAAGGATCACTCCAAATGTCGCTACCTATATGCACACGTCCATCGAAATTTACAAAAAAATTCTCAAATCTTCTTTTCCTTTTTTATAAAGTTTAAAAATTTGGCGTTTAAGCGTATTTCTCGAAACAGGTTTTGCTTGTGGAGTACATGCATTTTGTATAAAAGTATTAAAACCAAATTTTTCACCAAAATTAAACGATAAATGTTCAACGGCAGTAAATCTAGCTAATTCTTCCTCGTAATATTTTCTATCGTAACGAAATAAAGGAGAAGGGTTAGGATTGACAAACTTGGAAATTTGTTATTGCCTAGTATCGATCCCGAATTCCATTGGATGTTTTGACATCAAATGTCATCGATATGTTCCATAGCTGCTTCCACTTGTAAATCTGTAATTTTTTTGGCAATGCTTACATTTGATGTTGAAGTCGTTTCCTTCTATATGTTGCTTGGTGAAGTGTTGCCATATGATGGATGCATTCCCTCGACTCACCTCCTTTGTTGTTGACACTTCTTCGGTATTAGTAGTAGGAGGATGAAGGCTTTCTTGCGTCGGGAGACTCGGGACATGTTCGACATTGGGAGTAACGTTGATATCGTCATCGTCATCGCCTCCCCAATGTGCATACTCACGAGGATCATGAGAATAATTGATTCTTCATAACCATCGGACTCTTTCCTCTTCCACTTGCCATTTTTCAAGAGAATTGAGCGGAGGAAATTGACAAAATTGAACGAATTTGAGAGAATTTGAGAGAGTTGACAGAATTTGAGTAATGAGCGAAATGAGAGAATTTGAGAGAAATTGTGAGGAAAAAAAAAAGGTAAAGGTAGGTATTTATAATAGTTAAAGTTTTTTAATAAATTTTTTAAAAAAAGAAAAAAAAAATGGCTAATAGCCGTTTGGGAATTTAGGGGCCCGCGGGGGGTTTTTTTTTTTAAATTTAAAATTAATATGCAGTTTCAAACCGATTCCGAACCGGTTCTGAACCGTGGGTTCCGAACCGGTTCCGAACCGCCGGGCTGGTTTCAAAAAATATGAAACCGGAACCGGCCCGTGGCCACCTCTAGGTACAAGGAATGGAAAGTGTAGGAAAGTTAAACTGGAAGCAGTAATGAAACTTGAAAGAAACAGAGTATTTTCTTCTATGTTGTGTTCTGTGGTCTCTTTTTTTTCTCCTCTCTTTTGGATACTTATTTGCCTTGCATTTTCAACTGCTTGAACAGTTATTCTCCAATTTCAAACTTTTGGATTTTAGTGCCCATGCTCATTTCTTCTCAACCCACGATTCCATAACTTGTCCATGGAAATCGAAACATTTTCTAATCCCACTTGCAACTGCATGATAGTTGAATTCTTTTTTAATAACATCCCTTAACTTCCAAAAACCTGTTCGCGCCCATGAGTTTTGCTCCATGTTTCCCAAATTTCGGGATATAATCCCTACGTCGCATACATGAGATTTACCGAATTCAAGCGTGCGATGTCCTTCATTTGATGTCTTTTTGTACTTTCTTTTAAACTTTTCGAATATAAAAGTACCATCATATTATTCGGTAAGTCATTTCCTTCTTACCATATTTCGAGATCTACTAATAAAGTCTTTCCTCATGACGTTATTTCCAAGATACCGAATCATTAAGAGACAACTTTCGGTATCAGCAGTACGCTATAGAAATTGGATCCTTGTATAAGTTCAATTCAGAGATAATGACATCAAATTGTCCATGAACTTTGATCAAATATGTAATGTCGTCTCATAACTTTTAATTTATTTAATGTGATCCTTAGACTTTTGGTGGTCAATAAACTATATGAAAATATTCAATATTATTAATGGGATGATAAAGACAACATTGAATTTTTTTTTTGTAAAGTCAACATTGAATATTTTCATATAGTTTACGGACAAAATATGATATGTACCAAAAGTTCGGGGAACATATTGAAAAATCTAAAAGTTCATAAATCATATTGCATATTTGATCAAAATTCGGGAATTATTTATGTCAATTCCCTTCATTTTACTAAAATACGAAAAGAAAATATTTTCCTTTTTAGGTTTCCTCCGATGAGTTCTCTACAAGCATTTAAAAGGCTGTTACTTGGGCCTGGACAAAGTTGTGGGCTACCATAATCTTTTGCACTCAGCTTGAATATCCACCCTCCATGGGAAATATTTCGTGATTTTCGATCAATAGGAAACCGTGAAATGTGACGCTTCTCTTCATGCTGAATCCAAATAAATATGGTTAATTTTTATATCAAAAAAAAAAAAAACCGTCGATACGGGAGATTATGTCATTTTATTACGTGAATCTCACATGAAACCTATACAAATCGATGACTTTAACTATAAGTAGTTTATAGGCACGGTCCATAAAAATTTCTCTCATCAAGGCCGGGCCTGTGAGCCTGCAGGAGTTCGGTGACCAGATATGCATATAAGTACAGAGGGAGAGATTTTTGGTGGTGTTGATTGCTTCTGTTCCTTTTGCCAGGATTTCTGTTCAGCATGATATGATGATCGCTAGGGGTTCTCGTCTGGGATTTGAGAAGATTATCATTGATAAATGTCTGCTCTAGGTCAAATTCTTAAAAGCCATGGCATGCAAATGTCGGCACCCGACAAGACTTTTAATAAGGAACGGAGCCACTGCATTCGCTGTGCTCGTGCGAGGCAGAAGTATCAGATCCCGTGTCCAAGTTGAAGCAAAGAACCAAATGGGAGAGCTGACTTCTCATTAACAAAAAGCTTTGCCACGTTCCTAAGCTAAGTATATTGAGTTCCACACCAGGCCAAAAGGAATTGCGATCCATGCTGCCCAAAGAAGTTACATCCGGTGCCAGCCAGGGATGATCGTTCCCGGTTTGGTCCCATCGCACTCAGGAACCGAGAATCGGATCAGAAGAATCGGATTTCAGTTGTTGGGATCGGTCCGATCCAATTCTTGGACAGCCCATTGAAATCTGTGGATTATTAGCAAGAGTGAGCAATACAAACTTTATTTTTAATATTAATTAAAAACCAATAAAAAATAATCGGTCCTATTCCTTTTTGGAACTGAAAATCAGATCGAAAATCACCGGATCCAATTTTATGGAATCAGATCGGCGCCCTCGGGACCGAACCGTTCGTCTTGCTCACCCCTAGTGCCACCATCAGTTGAGCAGCGCGCTGATATGTAGGACATGAATTCTAGATAAGTGTGACCGATAGCATTTTCACGTGGTTCCATTGCATCTTCTCATTTTCGACACCATGATCCACCATCGTTAGAAATGACACATCATTTATGTTAGGGAGGGAGAAAAAGATAATGGAATGCTTGATTTACTATTAGGCACTAGGCCAATGTAAATATATACACAAAGAAGGGTATAAACGTAAATATATACAATAAAGAGGAAAACCCTAATCCTATATACAATATATCTAACAATTTAATCTCATTGCAGTAGATGAAGTTGATCACCGACAAAAGATACATCCCTCTGTAATTGCGTCCGACCTCGCTAAGAAGTGATTTCACACCGCAAGGCCTCAAAGCCATCTCAGAGCACCTCTCTTTTTCCACCCGTTGAACCGTCGATGCTGCGCGTAAGCTTTTTCTGCGGAGGACGACACCGTTCTGGTTGTGAGTTGCTGACCCGAAAATCTTCCATTGCCTTACTTTAACATGGACTTTTTCACCTCGTTCGGACAGAGTTCGAGCATCGACAAGTTCAACTTTTGCGATTTCCAATTCTATTGGTGAGGTGCTACTTTTGCAGCGTCTAATGTCTATCCTCTTTGGGTACTGTGTTTGGACTTCTACTAACCAAACTTGTCCCCCAAAACAAGTGGGGAAAAAAAAAATGAGGACTCACTGTATGCAACCCATATGAGAACTGGACAGAAGAAGTAGACACAAACTTGAGAGCCACTGGTTTTTTGCTGAAATCGGTGACCATGGCGCAGAAGACGACCATGCCCAGCTTCTCTGCAGCTTCAATGGCCGGGTATATGAAATGGGAAAAGACAGACAACAACTGTGGAAACATAATGATTCAAGTAAGCACCAGACAAAATCATCAAAACACAACATTCAGCAAGCAAAAAGATCATAATAGTGGCAAAATTTTACAAGAGCTAGCCATCAAAAGTTACAGAGTCAAGAGAGCCCCTCGCTTAGCATAGCCCATTTCAAGAACCTCCTCCCACCCCCCAAAAACCAAAAAATTGAAAACAAGAACCCGTCACAAAGAAGACCCAAAAAAAAAAAGGAAAAAAAAAAGTAAACTTTCCCAGTTCTTTCTCACCAAGAGCCCCCAAATCCCTAATCTCTTCCCAAGAAAATGAATCATCCGCAAATCTGAATGTCATAACTTGAATCCTAACACATTAGTCACCCTCAGCGTTCCTCTTCACGAGAGCGAAGTACCCAAGAACAGCACAAACTGCAGCCACAACATTCCCTTCCTTGAGCAGAACCTTGCACACCAGCACAACGATCTCCTTCGTTATCTTCCTCCCTTCGAGGACCAGAGTCTTCTTGGGCTTCCCGAAGAAGGCCAGCAACACCACGACCGTGATCCACGTCACTAGCGTCGCCGGGACAGCGACGGCGAGGGCGGCGACCATCGAGAGGACCCCGAAGACGGCGCCGAGAAGCACCGACGCGTAGAGCGCGGGCCACCCAGACGACGGGTGTTGGTGGGCCTGCAACTTGTACCAGGAGAGGATGGACTTGAGGGAGTTCCACGTGGAGGATAAGAGGGCGGCATACACGAGCACGAAGAGGCATGCCCAAGTTCGCCGCTTGCTCATGATCTTGAGAATCAGAGGGTACGACGACGGCACTTGCTGTGCTGCCGAGGTCGGGGATGCCGGCGTTTCTTCTTCTCTGTCGCCCATGGCGGTAGAAGACCTCGACAAGAACGACCGCCGAAAAAGGGTTCGATTATGCTTCTCTGGGTCGCTGACAAGGCTCTGGAGACTGTGCAGTCAAAGTCCGATCTTGATGCTGAATCTGGGGGCTTCTCTTCTGGGTGTTTGATGAATTGGATTGTGGGTTCTTTCGGGAGGTTTTCTTGATTTGCTGCTACTTTCCCTTTTGCTGTAGTTCGCGTTCTGCGCCTGCGTTTCTCTGAAACGATGGGCTAAGCAGATATTGTGTAAGAAAAGCAAAGGTGGAGTGGGATCCACGCGCCTCCGGTGGCGCGTGATTAGGGCTTCCTACTAGTCAATTTTGCATCAACTTTATTACGGGCAATTCTGGTGAACGGATTTTAATCGATAGGGACCGTTGTTTTTTTCCCCCCCGAAAAGATAATTATTTCCAGGTAATCATTGTTTTTACGAAATAACTGAAAATTTATCTCTTTTTCAAGTTAGATCCATAGAGAATTTAGGGAAAATGACACTTTTGGTGTCAAAAATTATGTCCAAAAATTATTTTGATACCAAAATTTTTTTATGAATCACTTAGTGTCAAGTTAGAGACAAAATGATTGTTTTACTATCTATTCCAATTAAAAGTGTCGTGTGTAATTAATAAATAATTTTTTTAATGTAAAATGAATTTTAAACAAAAAAGTCAACGAGAGTTGCCACTTGGACTTCTGCACTTTAGAATAAATTAAAATACATCAAATAAAAATTTAAAAATTACCTAAAATGTAAATTCGTTTAACATGAAATTAAAATAAGCTTAAAAATATAATAAGAAACCTTAAAATTTTTATTAAAAAATTCAGAACTAGCGATGAGGGTCACGGCCCTCCCTTGTGGTCGAGGCTTAGGGACCCCCGCTGGCCATGTCCCACCCTCATTGGCCATTGCGACGATGGTAGGGCGGCAATGGCGAGGGTTATAGCAACCCTTACCCCTTGATGCTATCCTTTAAAAAAAAAAATAGCTTTTTAAAAAAAATTTACTTATTTTTGAAATTATTTTAAATAAAAAAAAATAAAATTTAAAAAAATTCCATGATGAACCTCCGGCGAGCCACGTTAGCATCACATATTAATAAAAATAAAGCCACGTCGGATTTTTGGCTGACCAAATCATACTTGGTACTAAAATGATCATTTTTTTCAAAAACTTGACACTAAAGTGATCCGATTGAAATTTTTTGTATTAAAGTAACTTCCATACATAACTTTTGACATCAAAATTATCCTTTTCCTGAGAGACCAATTGGAGAGTTACAGCCTTATTGATTCCTCAAAAGTAACTAGCCACCTACCTATATTGCTAATCTAATGAGTAAATTGCATAAATACAAGATTTTTATCAAGGTCGTTGTCGATATAAAGTGATGTATACATTTACAATTATATAATTGAAGAAGAACTAATCATTTAAATGGTTAAACTTAAACTTTTGTACAGCAAGAAGCTATCGACATTGGGAACATAGCAAGGTCGAAAGTTACTTCCTTAATTCAAACTAAGTTATTACAAGGAAAATTACCAATTACACCTTTTCACTATAAAAAAGACATTGATCAACTACTTTTTATGTGGAGAACTCATTAGCCACTTTGAAGAACTTGAGAAAAGAACACTTTTAGTACTAAAAGTTGTATTTAGAGATTACTTTGATACTAAAAGTTTCAGTCGGATCACTTTAATGCCAAATTTTTGAAGGAAAACAAAAAGCTCGTTTTAGTGTCAAATTCGATTTGATCCGCCAGAAATTTGACTTGCCTTATTTTATTAATATGTGGTGCTAACTTGGCTTGCCGGAGATCCATTGTTGCATTTTTTTAAATTTAAAATTTTATTTAAAATAATTTGAAAAATAAACTAAAAAATTCAAAAAAAAAAAAGGGAGTGGGGAGATCTACAAGCCCTTGCCACCATTACAGCCCACCATCATCGACAATGGTTGACAGGAGTGGGTCATGGCCAATAGGGGTCGTCGAGCCTCGACCAAAGGTCAGGCTCTGGTGGTGACCCTTGGCCAAACTTGGGCAAGGGTGGGGGTGAGGACCGCAACCCTTGGCCACATTTGAGCAAGGGTTGTTAGGCTCTAGCCTGCAACTGGTGCTTGACAACCCTTGCTGATCATGCCCAACCCTCATCGGCCATTGCCAGCGATGGTGGGGCGGCGGCTTGTTGCTTAAAGCTTCACTGCTTGTAGATCTCCCCCTTTTTTCTAATTTTTTTTAGCTTATTTCAATTTATTTTAAATAAAGTTTTATTTAAACTTTTATGTTAATTTTTCTATTTTTAAATGTAATTTTATTTTTTTATTTTTTTTCCTAAATTTTGAAGTTCACGTGGATTTTGTTTTTCTTAAAACCATTGAAAATTCAAAATTTAATTAAAAAATGCCATGTATTGAGAATGGCCAAAAATTTTCGCTGGAGGCATCCAAGTGTTTTTTTTTTCTCTGACTTAGTACTAAAGTAATCCGATTAAAACTTTTAACACCAAAGTGATCTACGTACATAACTTTTAGTACTAAAAGTATCATTTTCCCAAGGAACTTTATATTTATCACGTGTAAGATTTTTCTTTTGAACAAAACTTACTAATTTGTCGAAGAATTCGCTAATTTATTGTGACCTCAAGCTTACTTTTCTAATGTAAGAAAAAATAACCTACCAAAGAGAGGATGAAACTCGTAATTGCACGATACATCGAAGCTTAAAATTTTTCACGTGTGTTAAGGATATTTAGATATATTCTAGAGATATTTAGGGTATTTCTTCTAATTTTATATATCATTTGAGATTTTGCATATATCTCTTTTGATATTGTATATACTCGATCGATCTTGATCGATTATATTTGGTGTTTCTGTTTATTTGATTTCCTTAGATTGTGATCTCATAAGCTTGAAACCTATGAATAGGCTGATGTAATGTTCATTACTATATATCAAAATATAAATATCTTCATTTCTTAGTTTCAACTGCATGGCAAATTTACCAGTTTCTAATAATTGAAAACTATTTTTCCTCTTTCAAACCAACTAATCATACCAAAGATCTTAGAAAATTACCTTCTCATATCCCAATTTTTCATTACGGAATTATACCAATTGCATTCTGAAAATTTGGGGGGAATATTTAATAAATTTAGTATAATTTAGTATAATTTTGAAGCTATAAAAAGTATTCCCAAATTGGCTGCAACATGTAACCAGTAAGGTTCTATATGTTTGGCAATTTTCATAACAAAAGGTGATTTTCATTATATCATTTTCTATGCGGACACCCCCCCCCAAAAAAAAAAAAGCGAATGCCACTAAATTTTCTAGGAAAAATTAATGAAAAAAATCATAAGTTTATTGTACCTGTCAATTCAATTATAAATCTTTTAATTCAGTAAATTTAATCCTAAATGTTTTAACAAGTTATGAATATAATCTATCCAACCAATTTTAGCTATATAGAACCACAATGAAATATAAAATTTTTGCTAATTGTTTATTTATTTGTCTTCTCTCTCTTTTTTTTGGTTGCTGTCAATGAGGGCCTGGCAACTCTCGCCGGCCACTGTGCGAGGGTTGCTTTGCCCAAGTGAGGCCATCCCTCCCCCGTAGCCAGCAGGGGCAGCCCCTTGCCAGATTGGGCCAAGCGACCTTTGTCTAGTCCTCTTCGGGCATAGTCGATGTTAGCTATCGCTTGGGATTGGCCATTGGCAAAATGAAAAATGAAAGAAAAAGAAAAGAGAAGAAAGTCACAAAACATTATCAATCACTGGTCTTTTTCATGCATTTGGCGATTACCAAGTTCGAGGAACATCAGTTTAATCATTTTAATGATTTATCTCCTTAAAATAATCAGGACGGAGGCACCTTTTTCATGCATTTGGCGATTCCACTCTCTTCTTTCATGAATTCTTCTTCCTTTTTTTCCGAATGAACTTCGGTAATTTTAATTCTTAAATGAGATTTTTTTTTACCTCAAAAAACATTATCAATCACCGGTCCGTTAGCATTCGTTGCCTCGACCTTGTGATTTTCGTGCGTTAGAGATACCAAAATATCACATGGTTCATATTATAAGCTCGACTTCCTTTCATGTTTGGAGTTAATTGATTATCGACATTTATCGTGCTATTTATTGAAAAAGCCGTCAAAAAACTCGTAACTCACTGATGCCATTACCTTTATGATAGATGGGCTTTGTTAAAACATGCTACCGAGTGGGTCTTATAGGTTTCAATGCATCGTCATGGCTCCGATTTAGGCTATTAGCTTCCTTACTTTTAGGCCCAAAATTTGAGCTTGGTGTCAAAGCTTATATGTTTTTCCGAGTTTATTAGTCCCAAGAAAGGATTCTCATAAACATAACGAAGCTAGGACTTTCATAAACTCCTGATCGGTGCACAATGGAATTCGAATTGCTATGGTGATTCACCTTCTTTTGCGCTTCTCAAGCGAGGAAAAGAAAAATAAAATATTATTTGTTTATCTTGGCTTTCGCATGACATTTGTCTTGCGGTTCATGCAACATTTGTCTTAGGACGGTTGGTCTAGAAATTCCACCTAGAATTAATCATTTGAGGAATTTTCTGATTGAAGGTACTTGCTTCGTAAATTAACTACCCTCCCAATTTTAAGGTTTACCTTGAGTCTTAAGGAAAAAATGTAACGATTTTTGGTGGAAAAAGCGTCAGAAAGGTCCTAAATCTATTGCGTTGACTCTAATTTAATCCTCAATCTTTTAATGGTGCTAATTTACTTCTAAATATTTTGATCTACGGCCAATTCATTTCTTCCGATCAATTTTGGCTAGATATTGCCGACATGGAAGCCAAACGGTCTACATGGCACGATTGATGCCACGTGGATATTTTCTTAATAATATTTTATTAGGAACTGATGGAAAAAAGAGGCAGGAAAAAAGAAAGAAAGAAATAATAATATTAAAAAAATATAAAAAGTTAATAAAAATGTCCATGTCTGGAACAACCATGCCATGTAAACCATCCGACGTCTACGTCAATTATATTCGACCAAAATTAATCAGAAGGACTGAATTTACTCTAGGTCGAAAATTTTAGGATTAAACTAGCATAAAATGCGATAGATTTAGGACTTTTCTGACACTGTTCCCATTTTCACTTATATATGTTAATATTTCATTATGATTGGATTGCATCGTCCAAAGATTCTTTAATTTGTGATTGCATGTCCTTGTAATTATAAGGAAATTAGAATTAGTAACACCGTGGGAAGAGGGAAAAAAAAACTCAATCAGTTTTAGGCTCTGTTTGTTTTGTGAAAAATGAAAAATTTGAAAAGTATTTTCTTGAAAATGGTCGCTTGTATAACTTGAAATAATTAGTCGATTGAAATTTTTTTTTTCCATTACTGAGAATAATTTATACTTAAATACTTTTGTGAACGATGGAAATTTTTTTCGTTTATTCATTTTTTTAAAAGCTCTGCTATTCTGAAATTGGAGTAAAGAAACAAAACACACGACCAAATGGGCCGAAAAGGCCCAAAACTTGGGTTACCAAACAGCCACAAACCCGAACCGCCACGAAGAACCGACCCACCCGTTTGTTCGTTTTCTATTCAAAATCCCGGGTCTACTTTGTCTTGATTTCAGCGACGGCGGAAATAATTGCGGGAATCGTTTGGGAGTTCGCTCAAATTCCTGAAACCGTCTGCACCATTTCCTTCACTTCTCTCGCTCTCTATGTCATTGCACGCGTTGAAGGAGACGCTCAAGCCGTGCTCCAGCCTCCCTTCCTCATCCTTCTCCACCGACTCAACCTCCCCATCGAAGCCCTCGCTGTCCCAAGAGTTTGCACTCGGAAATCCCAGGAAGCCTCCGAAATCGTCCCTCTCGCAGCAGCTCCTGCGCCTTCAGGGCTCCTTCTCTTCGGAGGAGCGTCCCTCGCATGTCCGAGCAAAGGGGGATCGCGCTGGATTTAAGGAAGAAGATGGGGAGGGAGAGGAGGAGGAGGAGGAGGAGGAGGAAGAGAAAGTGAGGGTGGTGTTTGGGAGGCCGAAGTCGGCGAGCTTTCAGTTTGATCACACCGGGCCTTTCGAACCGTTGGTCTTGTCTTCAGAGGGAGAAGTTCCAGCCATTCAGGTGAAGTGATTGTGTTTGATGTTGCTGTTTGGGGGGAATATAGATGGTGGGGTAATTCTACTTCTTAAAGGAATGCGAAGATGATAAAAACTATTGGGCTCGATTAATTTGAGGATTAGTGATTTCTTAAGCACAAAGACTTTATCTTGTCCTATAGTACTCTGGCAAAATGGCTCCAAACAAAACCCCCCACCTCCCAACCTATAAAAAGAAAAGAAAGCTGACTATGAAGTGGATTAACGTGCAGGTGCCCTCATCCATCAATTGCAGGTTGCTTGAGCATCAAAGGGAGGGTGTCAAATTTTTGTATGGTTTGTACAAGAAGAACCATGGAGGTGTTCTTGGTGATGACATGTAAGTAGCTTTTCTTATCTGTTTTGCTTAAGAGTGATATATTAGTCACATGGAGAAAATAATTCCTTGCTTCTCATTCTTACTCACATTGTTAGAACAACATAGGTATAACGAATTGATTGTCTTTAAAGTGAATTGTTTTGACGTATCCAATTAAGGGTCTGATAGCTCTCCAAGATGATGTGATAATTTGTAGATTGTCTAAGATCTCGTTAATTTCCACATATATGGGGTGACATACAAACCTCCCTCATGTGCGCGCTCGTGAAATCATGCAAACCAGAACACCTTTGCATTTATTTTGCACTTTGAAATAATTTCTGGTCTTGCGAGATGTCAGCAATAATGTGAGCTTAGGCATGCCTTTTATGTGCATTTGTGCTTGTGCGCAGAAGCTATTTTAAATTTTGGCCATATTTTCTTTTGCTTGCAATACCAATCTAGGCAATATAGCAAGTTTACATATATTTTTGTGCTCTTTTTATGGAGCAGGGGTCTTGGGAAGACCATTCAAACAATTGCATTTTTGGCTGCTATTTTTGGAAAAGATGCAGAATCTGAGAGTCTTAAGGTTTCCAAGGAAGGTCAATTACAGAAGAAGGGACCTGTATTAATAATTTGCCCCACCTCTGTAATCCATAATTGGGAAAGTGAATTTTCTAAGTGGGCAGCCTTTGCTGTATCCATGTATCATGGTGCGAACCGTGAACTTATTCTTGAGAAGTTAGATGCTCATGCTATTGAGGTACTCATAACCAGTTTTGACACTTACAGAATTCATGGTAGCATCTTGTCTGATGTTAAATGGGAGGTTGTGATCGTTGATGAGGCACATCGGCTCAAAAACGAGAAATCGAAGCTCTATGCATCGTGTTTAGATATCAAGACTCCCAGGCGTATTGGTCTAACGGGAACAATAATGCAGAATAAGATCATGGAACTGTTTAATTTATTCAATTTGGTCGCACCAGGATCCTTGGGGACAAGGGAGCATTTTCGGGACTTCTACGATGAACCTCTCAAGCATGGTCAACGATCCACTGCTCCTGAAAAATTTGTCCAGATTGCTGATCAGCGAAAACAACATCTAGTGGGAGTTCTTCGTAAATATATGCTGAGAAGGACAAAAGATGAGACTATCGGGCATCTTATGATGGGTAAGGAAGATAATGTTGTGTTCTGTGCCATGAGTGAATTACAAAAGAGAGCGTATAGGAGAATGTTACAATTGCCAGATATCCAGTGCCTAATAAATAAGGACATCCCTTGTAGTTGTGGAAGCCCCCTTAGTCAAGTTGAATGTTGCAAGAGGACTGTACCAAATGGGATCATTTGGCCTCACCTTCACAGGGATAACCCCGAGGGTTGTGATTCATGTCCATTTTGCCTAGTCCTTCCTTGCTTGATCAAGCTTCAGCAGGTGAATGAGCTTGCAAATTTTTGTCTATTTCTAAAGTGAATTGGTTTAAAGGCACACACCAAACAAGCACCCACTACCCACATGCACAAAACCACCCCCCCCCCCTTAACAAAAAAATAAAAAATTAATTGTAAGAGCCATCAATCCTGTTTGATATCTGGTTGTATGTCTTTTGGATGAAAATACAACGAGGTCTTAAATGGGAAAATAGGATTTGCATTGTGAGCGGATGATCTATGATCATTCATTGCGACATTGAATATAGATTGGAAGATCTATTTTTGGATATTGACTAGAGGAGGTGCCCTCTTCAAAATAAGTTCACCATCTTTGAAAGTATGAATAAATTTTATCTCATCTTATAGGACATGCATACACTGGTAGGTAGGCAATGACTCATGCTTGCTGTGGCCTTTCTCGTTGTCCATATGTCATATACGCGATGATTGTGGGCACAGTTCAGGAGCGAGGGAGGAATAAGTCCAATTTTAGAGATCAGCATGGAGAATTGTAAATTAAAACTTACTAAATCTATTACTCTGTAATTTACTCAACACTCCAAATTTCTATTGATTGAATCCCAGTCATGCTAATTCTTTTTCAGCACTTGATATTCTGTGAGCACTTAAGCTAATGGCATGTATGCAATTCGATTTGCCTTACAGATAAGCAATCACCTGGAATTAATTAAGCCTAACCCTAGGGATGAACCGGATAAGCAAAAAAAAGATGCTGAATTTGTCGCTGCTGTTTTGGGCTCTGATACTGATATGGTGGGTGGGAATACCCAGAATGAGAGCTTCATGGGCCTGAGTGATGTAAAACATTGTGGCAAGATGCGGGCCCTAGAAAAGTTAATGGTCTCCTGGATCTCTCAAGGTGACAAGGTTCTTCTGTTTAGTTACTCGGGTCAGGTATCTACTGAACCTTCTTTACCAAATTTCCTAATCCGAGTGCTTTTTCTATTTGATGTGGCATATCCTGCCAAGTTATCTCAGTTATGAAGACTCTGCACGTGCGTGTCTATGTGCATGTGCTTATGTACATCATAGGTAGATCTCAATGCAATCTCTACCATTCCTTTAGTACTAAAGAAAGATACATAATCATCAGGACAATGTATGTTTGGGTAATCTTCAGCATATCTTGTATCACTGGACAGTTTGTGGCATATTGTGGGAATGCTCATAAATCCATGAGAAGTAAAATCTTTAAGGGACTGCTACTATCTGGTTTTGACTTTTTAGTATGTGGACTCAAATTTGTAGATGGCTGAACATTTTGCTATAGTTGTGACTGATTTCTCTGCCCTTCCATTTATCCATCATCATGTTTGAAATTCACTACCATTTCAGGATGTTGGACATACTTGAGAAATTTCTCATACGTAAAGGTTATTGCTTTTCAAGACTCGATGGTTCTACTCCAGCCAATGCACGTCAGACTCTTGTTGATGACTTTAATTCTAGTCCGAGCAAACAGGTCAAGTTTTGTGCTGAAAATCATATTATAGGATCAGTGGACTACAACTGCTGATGTGCTCTTACTATTTTAGGTTTTCCTTATATCAACACGAGCTGGTGGGCTTGGGCTGAATCTTGTCAGTGCGAATCGTGTGGTAATATTTGATCCAAACTGGAATCCTGCACATGATTTGCAGGCCCAGGACCGGTCCTTCCGCTTTGGGCAGAAGCGGCATGTTCTGGTCTTCCGTCTTCTCGCAGCTGGCTCTCTTGAAGAACTTGTTTATTCTCGGCAAGTGTACAAGCAGCAGTTGTCCAACATTGCTGTGTCTGGAAAAATGGAAAAGAGATACTTTGAAGGAGTGCAGGTAGAGTAATTCTGCTTGTTTTGATTTTTCCAATGTATTTACAGGTTATGTGCTGGCTTTTGATGCTGTTTTGCCCTTGGTTTTCAGGACTGCAAGGAGTTTAAGGGCGAGCTATTTGGAATCTGCAATTTGTTTCATGATCTGTCTGACAAACTTTTCACTAGTGAGGTTATTGAACTACATGGGGAACAAAGACTGGAAAGTGAAACACACCTTGATGGAAAACACAAGTCAACAGAATGGGCTAATAGTGATGTTCCTCAAGAGGATGTCAGCACAACAATGATCACTAAGAATGGAAAGCCTTATGATCGACAAAAAGCTATGACCAGTAAGCCAACACTTGAAGACTTGGGTAAGTTCACTTTGCAGCTAAATGTCTTGATAATTGAGTCATCAAACCTTTCATGGATTTGCTTCTTGCCGATTATAATTAGCAGTTCTTTCCTACTGATGTCTGTGTAAATTATGATCTTTGTTTTATCTGAAAAAGGAACACTTTTATCTTTATTGTATTTCTCATTGGACAATGGCATTGTCAGGAGACGTTTTTGACTTACTGGACATATGAAAATGTGTTCATTTGTGGCCTATATAATATGAAGAGATACATTATGGGCGTTTTTATACAAGACTAACTTAGTGTGTATAATTCTATACAGTCCTCTTTGGATTGGCAAATGTTGTCAAACCATTTCCTATGTGTACAGACGAACTTAGGGTGTAAAATTCTAAACAGCCCTCTAGTTTGGCAAATATTGTCAAACCTTGACATTTCCTAATTATGGACACTATGTTTTCTTCAACGTATCGGAGAAACCCCTAAAATGGAACTTCTTAATGAATTTTTTGGCACGATCAAGTTCTGTTCTTTCCTTGAGTTGTGACTTCTGAAAGTTTTCCTTATACTATATTTTTCCTTGGTCAAACCTTTGGTTTTCAGTTATAGTGGATTTACTGGTGCATCCACTCTCTTAGTGCTCGCCCTTTAATAGATGATCAATGTGAGAACAAAGAAGGGAATATGGAAGTAGGAAGTTTGCATAACATAGGTCAGTGACAGAAGATCTAATCCTGTGAATAGATTGTGAAATTTGGCCGACTTTGATATTTGCAATGGTCATCTGGAGTGCTGCATTAAGTGCCTGTGACAACGTGCTGATTATCTCATACATGTCTGAGCCAAAATCTTATTTGGAAACTCCTAGTGGAAGAGGTATCGTATTGGCATATTTGCTTCTCTAATTAAAGCTATAGTCCAATCATGGAGTCCTTTTCAAAATTTTCGCACGCAATATCCTTCAACTTGTACCTTTGTAACTAGCGTGCATTTAACAGTGCAAAGGGAATTGGCATTAGAGTGTAGCAGACTGGTGTCCTTTTGGATTAATGGATGTTGTGATGGGCAGGTATTGTAATATGCTCACCGAAATGAGGAGATTGTAAACTTTGGTCCGGGAATGCAATTAAATTCAGAAGTGAACATGCCCAGAATGATAAGCAGCTCTCAGTTCATCTTAAGAGTAAAAGAAAACCCAGTCACGATGGTGTTTCAAATGGAGGCGTCTACAACCAGGAATTGGAAAAAAGATCAATTTAAGCTTCTTGCACAGTTTAAGGGTTGAACGAGATTGAATTCAGCATGTGGCTAGTATCGGCAACTCCTTCAGAACGGGAAAAGGTACTTCATGACTTCAAGGAAAGAAAGCAAAAGATTCAAATGGTTGAAGTACTCCTTCACACATGTAGTCGTAGATTAATAACATGACTTGTACAACCAAAGGTCAACACTGGCGTGCATGCTGTACAATACATGTAAATAGCTACTCGTTATCTCTCAATTTGTACAGAAGTAATGGTTTGAGACCTTTGAGGTGCCTGAAAAGAAGATGGGAGCTAAGTGCACATCATCTATTTCAGTTACTTTAGATAGTCATGTTCTCTTCTCACGTTGAAGTTGTATACAGATTCCCAGTGAAATTGATTTATGATACGTCAATTGCCTTGTGGGTGTTTCTAATAAGTAATATTCGTTTTGGGCACTTGTCAACTCATGCATTGCCGGATTTCAAGATTCACAAAGCATCCTGCGATACTCCCAGCTGACTTCAGCTTTTAAGAATGTCGTTTTTACTGATGACATACTGAAAATGGTATCGGTTCCAGCTTGACTTAATTAATCGTACCAAGTCATTGTATTTGTCACATGTACTATTGGGATGGCAGCCCTTCGTGGAAGAGCAGCCAGCTACAAAACCGTTCATTACAATATGTAGTTGTATACCGGCAAAAGGCTTCTAACATTCAATTGTTCTAGTACTTAGATCTGGAAAAAACTAATTTACTAAGACATGACCGATCAATCTCGTAAATTGTAACGGGATGCGTCTATCTTCCAGGAATGTCGGCCAACTCACGCACATTACTAGTTATTATTGTCATCATGCGTGGGCTAGGTGCTCTCTCTCTCAGAGGAACACATTCTTATAGTTCACAGCTGCAACTCAAACTAGAGAGACAAGTAGTATGTGCTTCCATGTCAAACTGCATTTCTCAATGACCAGCCAAAGACGGGTCAGAAACGAAAGTACCAACAGGGCGAAAGTGATTAATCACTAGTGTGTAGTCCAAAACATTGCATGCTCTACATCCTCGAGTGCTTTGCTTGAAACTGTCATCCATGAATCTGCTTGAGATGCAATAGACTTAAAGAAGCTGCACTGGCATCTATTTCCTTTGCATTCTGATCTGGACAGTGGTTTTGAAGATTGAGAACCAGGAACCTACAGAAATTTTGGAGTTACTTCATTAGTCAGAGGCAACAGGGGCCCTCATACTACTATCAGAGCAGCTGAATGGATCTGCAATCCTACCTGTGATGAAGTCACAGAGGGCTCCCCTGAATTAATTGGAAGATTGGGGGAACGCTCAATGATAGAGCCAGTAAAAGCCTGCAAACAATTTCCGTCAATGTGCACTGGTTCTCATTATATGTTGCTACTATTGTTTTTTCCGAGGAGTTTAAATAGGTCTACAAAGAGCAAAATGAAGTTACTGGAGGACGTACCCTGAGACTATCAAATTTTGGTTTGAAGGTTGAATAGAGACCTGAAAAAAAAAAAGAGGAGAAAGTAAGCTCCCAGTGCTTGACAAGCATATGAACTTCATCATTAGCACATTTACACCTGCAAGGCACGCATGCTTCAATAATCTCATTTATACTTCCAGGAAACAATATTTGGGCCAAAGGACTTGGAGGCCCAAAGATACTGGGAAGTGGTTCCCAAACGCACCCAAAGTCATGTCAATGTTGTTTCCAACAGAGAGCAGGGGTTTCTTCCTAGGAACATTGTCCTTTTAGCTACACAACAGACCTGTGTGCATAAATGACATTCTTTGACAACCTCCCAGTTCCAAGTTTGTGAAACAGCAATAACACTCCAGGATATTAGACACAAAATAAGTAATTTCTCTGGTCTCGCATGTTCAGGTTTCAGATATCGGTGATCCACAAATGATTCTCTAGAACTCATCAAGAGACTCAGTATAAAAGTTTAATTCTTACATGTTAGAAACCAAAGAAGCAACGTCCTTAAATTGACAGGTTTAATATAATAGTGCCAGAGTGCCACTGCCACCCAATATTTGTGCCCAAAATGGGCTTATCAGTCCATTCAGTAGACAATACTCACTCATAAGACATACAAGTGGTGGATTTTAACTTGTTTTTGAGGAGACATAATGTAAAACCCAAAGAAAACACGAATATAGATAAAAAAAGAGTACTTCATAATTTTCTTTGAATTGCTCACTGTGCCATGCCCAATAAATTTGCAAAGTAAAGAAGATATGTCAGTACCTCATTATTTGATGATCCCCATGATCATTCCCCCCCAATTGCAGGAAGCTTCAGACTCTCGTCTGCAACATGGGCCTTTTAGATTTGGCGATGACTCTTTCCCGCGAGAGGTTTTGTCTGCATAAATATTCAGTTATATCTACCAAAGGACGTATGCCACTCAATAATGTAACAACAACCTCTCTGCCAGTATAGCTTTCAGTAAACATTCTCCATTCAATATCAACAATGTTCATGAAATGACAGGAAAGATGGTCCATAAATACATGTAAGGGAGGCTGATAACTAGTGTGTATCTCATGAAATTGTTACTTTCATGGAGCGCTGCATAAAAAAAACTCTTTTCTAACATACGAGCTGACCCTGACATGTTCGCTGCAAATACTTTCGATGTAAAAAATTACTATGAAAGCATAAGCATCTAGATGAATGTGATAGAAAATTAGAACTCAATCTTAGGATGAGAATACTCTGATGGTGGCCAGATGCAGTGCACATGAGAACAAACACTCAAAGAAAGATCGCCTTTACTTTCATCAGGTAAAGTTAGTAACAGTAATGAATTTGATGCAACTCTGAAATCTTTATTCTAAAGTTTGTGTCTTCTCCTTTTCTGAAGAACAGACTAGGTCATCTTCTCACTCGACTCACAAATTGACCGTGCAAGATGAGTATACACAGAACTAACCTTTGTGAGAAGAATGCGATTGTGAGATCATTGGGCTGCACACGGAAGTCAAAAGTCATGATATATGTAATGATAAGAATATCCAAGCCATCAATAATCAAACAACTAAATGGTTATGAAGAGGTCATCTTACATTTAATTTTCTCCAGAAGAGCAGGTTTGTTGTCGCTTTCGACTCAAGAATTCTTCATTACTATTGCTTGTCCTTCTTCAAAGTGGCTTGGAGGTATACATGAATGAGACCCCTGCAAAGAAAATCAAATTCAAATCTTGATATGGTATCTTGTTGCGTGCATTTCCAAGTGATTCGCTTCACATTTCCAGTCAAAAGCAGATGATACTGAATTTTGTACCTCCAAATCTTTTTGATTTGATTGAAAGAACTCTGATCTGAGACTACATCAGATCAACTTCATTTGTCTCTTCTTCGATATTGTCTGCTGCCTCAGCTGCAAGTTCTTCTTTCTCAAGTTCTTCCAATTTGGACAGGAGGCGAGCATATTCCTCCTCTTCATTAGAACTTTCCCCTTGTCATCACAGAGATACTAGGAGCATCTTCTTTCGATCTGAATTAAATGTGAGAGGAGTGGGGGCATCAAGCCTTTGTTAACAATTGAGAATACTAATACACACATACTTACCAGCAGACAAAAGCTTAGGTTAAGAAACTAGCGAATGCAACACATATTATAATAAGGACATAAGATACCTGATCAGATACTCCTTCATCAGATTCTTCCCCAGAAAGTTCTTCCCTGATCTCTACAAGACCGTCCTGTTTTGTAAGGGAATGCAGATACTTAGAAAAACATGTCAAGATGAAAATTTGTTTTGAAAAATTCATTGAAGCTGAAAGAGAGAACTGTGTCTTTCAGCATTAAGGCTTTTTTTGGAGAATAAGTAAAGTGGAGGCAATGACAATGGGTGTGGAAATTTGGGGATGATTCCAAACTTTTGTGGGAAGCAAAATGGAGGGAACTTTAAATTTGTAGCATTTTCTTTTCCTATTTTGTTGTCCTCGCTTCCTAAACAGAACATAAAGAGGAGGCACAGCAGATAAGCCTTATCTAGTCGGTACAACTGGATCAAATTTGCTCATGAGATCATGTTCCAGTGCTTTTGGTTGCCAAATCTATCTACACGTGACACTTCAAGAAGGTTATGACACATTATAGGCAACTGTAGGAATCATTGTCTACTATCTACCTCAATCAACTGTCCACAAGCTCTTTCTTTTCTCATGTGAGTTTCAATTATATTTGTCAAACTCAGGAATCAAACACATGATCATCAGAATTTACATAAAATCATTGTCAAACAGTACATGTCTACAATCGTCAAAGACAACAGACAATCTATTATCCTGAAAGAACCTATAAAAAATCCGTGAATTACAAATCTGATTACCACATAAGACAACAAACATGAAAGCTTTCTAACATCAGAAAAATCTAAGAGAACTGATCATTCAACGACCCCAATTAGATATCAGTACCTAGATCAGATGCCACAGAGACTTCTTTTCTCCAAGTATAAAGCCTCATTACTTCTCATAACAAATCCTGAGATGACAAAACATGATGCGATGAAACTTACAGCAGCTTCAGAAGCTGTCTATCAAAAACAAGGCCTCAGTTTCCAGATCCTCAATCATTGACTTAGAGAATCCACATTGGTTTCTAAAGCTTTCCCTCTTCTTCTCAAAATTTCAACTGTTTGTTTTGATGTCCTCTCGGCATAGTAACCTTCTCCCAACCAGAACCTGAAATGGTTAGAATACTATCAGATTTCCATATGTATTTCATCTGCAACATATAATTCTGCTGAGTTTTCCAAAAAGACATGCTAAAATGAATCTGAGACGTGATATTATCAAAGGAATGTTGCGTGCAGGGCAACATGCTGAACTTGTAGCCTTTACAAGGGTCAAGTACTAATTATTCAGCTGGAAATAACCAACAGACATATTCTATAAGAGGCTCAGATAGAACCCGCGTTCTTGCTTTCTCCAACGAGAAAGGTGCTTTCTTATACCGAAAGTTCTCTTCATACCACAAAAGAAGATTGCTTCGAGAGAATACCATGAATTCATTGGTGTGGACCAAACGGCCAGGGAAAAATGCAGCTTTCCCAAAAGGAACCTACATGAACAACACACGGGTATTAGCACAGTCCATGAAAAAACATTGCTTCTAAATACTCTTCATTCGAAGACGCATACATCCACACGCATCAACATGGAGGTTCTTTCCTAAAGCATTTGCATAACTGGCCGCAAAAGTACACCCACCCCGGGAAAAAGAGGGAAAAATAAGGGCGACGAAATCTCAATCTACCAATTCAGCAAAAATCTCAATGAGCACATAATCCAGCTGTCGTGAACATAACGCAAACTTCAATCAGCTGATGAAGCTAACAAAGCACGAGGCGGAGGCGATTAAAGCATTCGGACATGCCATGATATCGTGATGAAGCTCCTCGGGGAGCTTCTGGACAAGGTTGACGAGACTGGTGTTGTCGGCGATGAAACCCCTAACGTGGTCGAGCTCTTGGTGCTTCTCGGCGATCGTGTCCTGCACGCGCTTCGCCGCCTTCTGAGCCTCGTCCGCCGGGAACATCGACGCCAGCGAAGTCACCGTGCCTCTCACTCCCTCTTCCATCTCTTCTCCTCCTTCGACGAATCAATCGGCTTCGAGGCGGAGTTGGGAGTGACGAGCTTTGCTGAGAAGTAGCAGGGAATTTGGAGGGGAAAAGGGTTTCTTTAAACTTCAAAGGAAGGAGTAGTTTTCACTACTCTCTTTTTTCATGGTCCGCTTCTCTTGTGAAAAATAACGTTATTCGAAAATATTCTTCGAAAATAATTGCCGCCACATGTCGCATCCCGCCGCCGCCTCGTTCAGATCTCCAGTTCGTTTGTTCACAAATGGAGAAGAGAAAGAACCATAGAGAATTATAATTTTATGAATTTTCTTTCTATGCGAAATTATATTGGACAAAAATGCCCTCATTGTGATTGTCGGGAAAAGGTCACATTCTCACCGGTTGGCGAGCTGAGGCCCTTTTTTGAAACAAAATTGAGCACTTCATGCCATTCTTTGAAATAAAGTTTGCTATGAGCTCCTTTTTTTTTTTTGGAGAAAATAAAAGTATTTGAGGCTTTTATTTAAAATTTTTCCACTTTTTTACAATCCGTTTATTTTGTGAAAAATAAATTATTCAAAAAATATTCTTCAAAAAATAATCGCTTGTCTCGCTTGGGAAATTAATTGAATGCAAAATGTTTTCACCGTCTACGAAAATATTTACACCTAAATTGTCTTCGACAAATGAAAAATATTTTTCATTATAAGCAAATAAAGTGATTATTTTTAAATTTTTTCAAATTATTCACGTTTCTCGAAATAAACAGAATCTTACTAACCATCTCAGAATTTGGCTCAATATATAATTTCAAATCCAAACTTTTAATTTGTTTAGTGTGATCTCTAAACATTTGATAAACGTTTAATCTAGTGTCTAAACTTAATAAAAATATGCAATGTTGTCTTTTCATTATTATTATTTTTTTGGGGGGTCAAGTGTCCTTTCATTATGCAAGATAGAAGAATTTGTTGATTTGGCTTTCAATCTCAACGGCGGACCAAAAAAAAAAAATCATTACACGTAAATCATGCCCATGTAATATTCAACAAAAATTAAAATTATAATAATCCTTTTTAAATTGTTTAGTTTGGAGCAAGGGCCTAAAGATTCTGCCTCTCAAAAGCAAGGAGAGCAACGAAGCCAAGGAAGATCGAGCTTCACTCATGGCACCTAAAGAACACACAGGCGAAGTAGAAAAGTATGATCGAGGTCAAACTCATGAGAAGAGAAAAGACGCATTTTCCTAATACAGCATGTAGGCGTTGACTCTATTCTCGGAAAGAATCCCTGCTCTGTCAACCAGATTACTTGAGGGTTCGGATTGAGCTAGTTCTAAAGTTCGGTTTCGAAAGAAATTCCACCTACGTTATCTGACATTGCGGATTATTATATGCCGTTTTGAGTCCAATTATTATACGTGAATTTCGCTGTATGTGCTTCTTGTACCCTAAACACGAACCCCGCTGATTTTCCATGCGATAAGAGTTTAACGTGCGAAAGCAACTGGATCTTCGGTACCGAGACGAGAGCAGTTCCATGGAACCCCTCAAATCGGAGATGAAAGGTCGAGGCTTTAGTTTTAATGAAAGGTCAAGTTAACAGAGTCCAGGAAGCATCAGAGAAGGAAGATCTCTCTGCTCCATCTTTTGCAGGTTCAGAAGACCACCTGCTCGAAGTGAATAATTGGGAAGATTGGCCGAAGACTCCGGACTATCATCAGGGATTGTAGGAAGCAGGATCTTTGGCAAGCAATAAGGAAGTGCTACTCAGTAGCAGGAACTCAGGAGAGACACCAACAATTTACCGACCCTCCCCAGACCTGTACACGGACTTCTGAAGTTTATGTGGATGGATGGAGCACGGGACTCCTGCTTCTTTGGATTCGCTTCCGGTGTATCCTGCATCAAATCATCAAATCAAAGGATACGATAATGAATTCGCAGGGGAGAGGCCACACCGAAAACGGTGGTTCAATCTATGAGTAACTTCTCATGGTCCAACGCACATCAGATACTCAAAATTGCAGGAGTCCCTGGCCTGTAAACCATGTAGCATCTGCGCTAAGACTCCGGACACAGACAGGACCGCAAAAGGAAAATGTCATCTCTCTTAACTGTGGCGATGGGTATCAGAAACCCATCTTTATTATCAAAGGCAATTCCATCAATCCTGAATTTATTCCAACACCCAACAATGGGGATAACTAAGTGATTGTTTTCTCGTCATCGTCCGCCATGCAGAGCTTTTGATGTCAACCGCCGCCACCAGACCCATATTTCTTGCCAAATAGGAGGAGCTGCAGCTTGTCATAGCCAGCGAGGACACCCGCGCCGGCGACAGCACGTAGGATGTTCGCACCAGCACCTTTGAAAAGCGATTTCGCGCCTTCCTTCTTGATGATCTGTTGAAAAGCGTTGATGGAGTTCCTGTATTTGACAGCCTCTCCTGAAGTCATCATCATCCTCCTCCGCACCGTATCGATCGGGTAAGATGCCAGTCCAGCACCGATTGTGACCGCCCAGCCAAGCAAGAAACTCACTACGAAACTATCCTGCATTATACAAGCAGAGCACAAATTTAAGGCATAGCATAGCATAGCAATACCGACATTGTAATGGAAGTTGCACACATCGACATTCTGAGCCAGATGAAAAGCTTGCATACCTCCAATTTACCGACCAAAACCACCGGCTTGAGAGAATCATACAAACCAAAGTAAAGCCCACGGTAGACTATGATCCCGACACACGAAACAGTGAATCCACGATAAAGGCCGGCGATGCCATCTGACTTGAGTGTCTTCTTGTAGACATCAATCAAGCCATTGAACTGCCTCTCACCGCCAATCTTGGCGACCTTAGCATCATTAGCAAGACGGGTCCGAGCAAAATCCATGGAGTACACAAAGAGAAGAGACGTGGCGCCAGCAGCTCCACCAGATGCCAAGTTGCCGGCAAACCACTTCCAGTAGCCATCCCTTTCTTTCTTGAAGTTGAACATCCTCTTGAATTGATCTCTGAATGCAAAGTTCAGGGCCTGGTTTGGGGGGAAATTGATCATAGAACGGGCGCACATAGAAGGACGGACTAATGCACCGCTAAAGAATTTCGACAGAAACTGACCTGGGTCGGGAAGTATCTGAGGACATTGACAGCGTTGCCTCTCCACAAAGCAATCACACCTTCATCCTTGATCACCCTCGTAAAACAGTCGGTAATCCCCTTGTATGGTTCAGACAGCCTACCGGACTTGAGCATTCATCTTGATTTTGGATCAACAGCTTGACGCGTTCGATTGGAGCAGCCGCCGTCTTGGAAACAGCTGCAGAAACTGCCCCCATAAGGAAATCCTCTAAAAATTGGAGAGCGAGACGACAGCAGTGCCAGACCACTGCCCCCCTGGAATGATGGAGACAGAGGACTTCCCACCGCTCCATTGCCACAAGTGCGCGCGAAATTGCGCGGCCCGTGATTTCTCACGCAGGTGGCGGGCGAAAGCAGAGATACGAGGTGAGACTGCCCGTGAATTTTCTGAATTACCAACGGATGCTGCAATCCATCGGCCATGTTTGCAGCAGAGGATGGCGACCTGCAATCAGAGTTCCTGAGCACGCAATTTTCAAATAGGATCGCAGAAACAAGCAGAATATTTTCGGATTGATCGAGCAAGAAGCTCCTTCAATGCAAAGAAGCATTCCAGTCATTCCATTAATGACCATGGTGCACACTCATCTACAGGACATCACACCGAATTTAAGTAACTACAGTTATGTGGCTTCTTGGAATATCAGCTTTAGCATGAAGATCCTAGGATTAGAGATGAACGGAACGAACACATCATCTTAAAATCTCCACCACCCGCCGGAATTAATCGCCATACCCCATCCTCAAGAACCCTTCAGTAGACCGAAATCTCCACTTACAGGTGGTTTCATCAAGCAAGAGAGAGATGCACATGCAACCCAGGTGACCATATCAAACCATAGATGCACTAACTTCTCTTCAAATGGTCAGTAATATCAAGTTAGTTTCTCCTATCCTTCAGCAAAGAATCACACGCTGAAACCATTCTTCACTCTACTCACCTCGAAAAGCCGTCACCCATGTGCAGCGATGAACGCTAGACGAGCAAATTCAAGACCGTGAATGACGTGTCGTAGCCCGCAAGAGGGGAGAGAGAGAGAGAGAGGGGAGAAATGAGATGAAACAGAGAAAGAAACCTCAAGAGAAGCTCGATCGTTCTTGAGGGTTCTTTCTGATAAGAAAGAAAGAAAGAAAAAAGAGAAATATGATTTTATTCTCTTTTGGTGTGTGTAACAATGTACAAGAGAAGCCTTTATATAGGCTTGGAAGTGGTGAAAAGTCTAGTACTCTTCCTATGTGGGACCAAAGGAAAAGAGAAGAAAGAGACAAAAGGGAAAAACAAGTTCTAACACCCCCCTCAAACTCAAAGTGGATCAAACAACGAGAGTTTGGAAAGAAGAAATAAAAAACGATGTGATGGAAGAGCCTTCGTAAAACAATCTGCAAGTTGATTTTCAGTTCCAACAAAGGGAAGAGAAATGGTGCGAGCTTGAAGATGATGACGAGTTAGATGACAGTCGATCTCAATATGTTTGGTACGCTCATGAAACACTGGATTTGCGCCAATGTGAATGGCACTCTTGTTGTCACAGTATAAAGGAGTAGGATCCAGAAATGAAACACCCATGTCAGCAAGTAAGCGACGAAGCCAAACAATCTCAACAGTAGTGTCGGCCATAGCACGATACTCAGATTCTGTAGAGGAGCGTGAGACAATATGTTGTTTCTTGGCACGCCAAGAAATGAGAGAATCGCCAAGAAAAATGCAGTAGCCAGTGACAGACTTGCGATCAGTTATATTGGAAGCCCAATCAGCATCAGAATAGGCACGTAATTGAAGAGCAGAAGAAGACGGCATGAACAAGGAACGTGTCAACGTGCCTCGAAGATAGCGCAAGATCCTCAAAACAGCAGCGTAATGAACTGTACGAGGAGCAGCAACGAACTGACTAACAACATGAACAGCATAAGCGATGTCGGGTCGAGAGATAGTGAGATAGACAAGACTGCCAACTAAAGTCCGATAGCGGGTCACATCAGAAAGAGGTTCCCCATCGTCTGGGCGAAACTTTTGATTTAGTTCAATAGGAGTAGCGGCAGTACGTGAGTCGGAAAGAGCAGCCCTAGAGAGAATATCAGCGGTATACTTCTGTTGAGAAAGAAGGATACCACGCGAACTGCGAGCAATCTCAAGCCCAAGAAAATAACGCAGCGGTCCAAGATCCTTCATGGAAAAATGCTGCTGAAGGTGTCTTTTGGTATGCTCAATATGAGCACGATCATCTCCAGTAATGATCATGTCATCCACATAAAGAAGAAGAATAGTGCAACCAGTAGAAGAGGTATGAACAAACATAGCATGATCAGCCTCACTTTGAGCAAAACCAGCAGATCGAATAGCATCACTGAACTTCTCAAACCAGGCACGAGGGGCTTGTTTGAGACCATAAAGAGCCCGTCGAAGGTGGCAAACCTGTCCAGAGGTGTGAGCAAGACCAGGCGGAGGTTGCATAAAGATATCCTCTTGAAGATCCCCGTGAAGAAAAGCATTCTTCACATCAAGCTGAAAGAGAGGCCAGTTGCGAATTGAAGCAACAGCTAGTAAAGTACGAACAGATGTCATCTTTGCTACGGGAGCAAATGTCTCCTCATAATCAATACCATACTTCTGCGAGAAACCCCGGGCAACCAGACGCGCTTTGTAACGCTCAATACTACCATCAGAACGGAGTTTCACCTTGTATATCCATCGGCAGGATACCAATGATCGATCCGGAGGAAGAGGCACAAGCTCCCAAGTACCAGTACTCTGCAAAGCCGAGAGTTCCTCAGACATAGCCTGACGCCATTCAGCATGTTGAATTGCCTCGCGATAACTAGTGGGTTCCTGTATAGTGTGAACAGCAGCTAAAAAAGAGCCAAACTCGGTAGAATAAGAAGTAGCAGCAACATACCGAGCAGGTAGACGCCGATCCCGAGAAGGATTGCGGCGGACCTCTAGATGTGCAGAATCGTCAAGGGCAGGCGGAGCAGGAGGTGCAGTAGAAGGGACATGCGAAGGTGGAGAAGGTTGTGATATATCTAAATCCGAGATGGAAAAGGGAATCGGCGGAGATGGTGAAGGTGCAGTAGGAACTAGATCTGAAGTAGAAATGGGAGAAGAAGGATCAGGGGAATGATCAGCAGGGAAATCCATGAATGGAATAGGAGACGACACAAAAGGTGTGGCGTTGGTAGGAAAGAAAGGAACATGCTCATGAAACGTAACATTACGAGAAATACGTACACGTCGTGCATGTGGATCATAACAACGATAACCCTTATGTTCGGTGCTATAACCCAAGAATGCACATTGGATAGAGCGAGCGGTGAGCTTCGTACGTTCATGGGGTGGAAGGATGACAAAACAAGTGCACCCAAAAACTCGCAGATGAGTATAGGTGGGAGATCGAGAATGAAGACGGTAAAAAGGGGTGTCTTGGTTGAGAACGGATGAGGGTAGACGGTTAATGAGATGAACAGCTGTGAGAAGGGCCTCAGCCCAAAACTCAGTAGGAACGGAGGTGGCAAGTAAAAGAGCACGAGTGGTCTCCAGAATATGACGGTGCTTGCGTTCAGCAACCCCATTCTGAGCTGGAACCCCAGGACAGGATAGCTGAGGAAGCGTGCCATCACTAGCCAAGAGAGAACAAAAAACACCCGAAAGATATTCTCCCCCGGAATCAGATCGAAAAACTTTGATTTTTCTATTAAATTGGGTGGAAACCATGGTAGTAAAAGACTGATAAATGGAAAAGAAATCACTACGTTGACGCATAAGATAAACCCATGTATAACGAGAATAATCATCAATAAATGACACATAATATTTGAAACCACTTTTGGAAGAGAGCGGGGCAGGGCCCCATACATCAGAATGAATAAGATCGAAAATCGCACTAGATCTAGAGTTACTGATAGGAAAAGGCTTAGCAGATTGCTTGGCTAAAGGACAAATAGAACAAGGAGGAAGACTATCAAAAGAAACAGGACCTAGAGCACCTTGTTTATGAAGGACGGTGAGACGAGAAGAAGCAATATGTCCGAGACGCTGATGCCATCGAGCAAGATCAACGGTAGCCAACACAGGAACAGGAAGGGAGGAAGATGGAAGATGGAGATGCTGCATAGTATAAAGTCCGTCTCGTCTACTGCCCTTGCCAATCATCCGGCCACTCAAACGATTCTGCACAAAGCAAGAGCTGTCAGTAAAGCTCACAACACATCCGGCATCGGTAAGCTGTCCAACAGATAATAAGTTAAGAGCCAGGGAAGGAACATGCAACACATCAGGGACACTGAAATCCCGAGGGATGGTGAGAGTCCCTTGTTGGGTAGCTCGGAGAGGAGAACCATCAGCTGTAAAGAAATGTGCTGGATGCTTGAGTTTAGAGAGCTGAGTGAGACAGGTAGCAGAAGCAGACATATGTCTAGCAGCTCCTGAGTCAAGTATCCAGGTAGTAGAAGTGTCACATGAAGAGGGAGTAGTTGCAGTTGTGCTGTCAACAGATGAAACGACTGCAGGGGTGCCAGAGCCAGGAAAAGAACCAAGCAGAGAAGGACTTAATCGAGCAAGCTGGGCCTCAAGAGCAGCAACACGGTCATCCGTAGAGAAAGAAGCCAAGGTAACTGGCCGAGCCAATGGAGATGAGGTAGAATACTGAATAGGCTGCGGTGGCGTAGGAGGGCGCAAATCTTTCTTCTTTCGCCAACAGTGTAACTCTTCATGACCAAGATGATGACAATAAGTACATGTAGGGCGGCGAGAGCCATAAGTAGGCGGAGCATGTGGTGGAGCAGCCATTACCGATGGTGTCCAAAGTGAATAATTGGAACCATCAAGCTTGACGTCTATGCGGTCACTAAAATCGCCCATGATGACTGTTGTGAAGGTCTAAACTGACTAGAAAAAAAAAAAACACCGAAGCTTGAAGCGCGAGACAAAATGCGCAGGTCGATAGAATGCAAGAAGCACGAATCTAGAGGTACAAAGTAAGCCTCTAGAAAATGAAGAATTAAATTATAGACGCACGAATTCGTGGAAGCTTGACTAGAGCAAGCAAGGGTGACGGCTCAAAAGCCCAAAACTCATTGTCTTAATTTCTGATGCGGAAGATCCAATTTATGGCAACCGCAGAGCATACTTTTAAAACAATGAGCTCGTTATTTTAATTTCTGATGCGGAAGATCCAATTTATGGCAACCGCAGAGCATACTTTTAAAACATTAACGTTGGCTCTGATACCATGATAAGAAAGAAAGAAAGAAAAAAGAGAAATATGATTTTATTCTCTTTTGGTGTGTGTAACAATGTACAAGAGAAGCCTTTATATAGGCTTGGAAGTGGTGAAAAGTCTATTACTCTTCCTATGTGGGACCAAAGGAAAAGAGAAGAAAGAGACAAAAGGGAAAAACAAGTTCTAACACTTTCCAGAGCTCCGGGAAAAAAATCAAAAACTGGCAGCTTTTGTTTCCGCTTTACGTCCGGCATGTAAATGTAACGGATGCTGGACACTTGGCCTTTGATTCTTCGACGATTTTGACTTTGGTCCTTCTGTCAATTTCTTGACACTTGGTGAGGCCACGTCATTTCGTATTATTATACGGTCTTTTTGCTCGCTTATACAACCTTATACTTTCTCCCTGCGTAAATTTTTCTGGACCCATGTGAAAACTCAGCAGTGGTCGAGAAATGGGAAGAGCATCTCGTTTCTATCGAACGTCCGTGCCCATCGTGGTCGGGTGCGAAAGTATAAATTCATCATCATCGGTATACATCGTCACGTGGTGAACGATCGTACTGGAGGGTACTTCATCGATCCATGATGTCGAGTGAATTGATTGTCCTGTTGACTTCGAGGATGATCGTCCAAGCAGGAGCAGTGATGTTCAAACTTCCAGCATCTTTGAATGTTCTCCGTACTGAGGCTAGGCCACAATCGAAGTCGCGGGTCCTGTCCGAATTAAGATTAGGAATAATCCTCGGCGACTCCAGTACCTTTTTTGACCCAGTCAAACGACAGTTGGCTACGCTTTTGTGAATTTGAACTGGGAAAGTGCTAGGGTACTTACTAAGATTTACAAGTTGTGCTTAGGCGATATAAATATTCCTACTTAAAGGACATCTCTCTTGAAATAGGTTTTTCTACGATTTCCAGATAAACCCAAAAAGGATTTTTAAATTGTATTACTTTTTGATAAAAAGAGAGGGCTAGACGCGGTAAATAAAATAAACACACTAGTAATAAGAGAAATTACGGCATGTCGTAATTCCTCACATCAGATATGCGATAGCTCTATGGTGTTTCAAAGTGCTAATCTCAACAGTGATCATATGGCAGAAAACTTCCAATAGGCACTGCAGTGCAGCCGTGCAGGGTATAAAACACTGCGACGATAGGCTAACTTCTTTAATTAGAGGATATGTCCTTGCAGAGAAGCAAACTGCATATTAGCCATCAGGTAGTCCGGGTAATGGATGTATCGACAGGAACACATTATAAAAGGAGAGATGATAGTCACCAGTTGTGACTTCCGATAGACAAACACAGGAAAACTATCGGAAGTTCGTACAGCGACCCATAATCAGATACATCAACATATTGGAGATGGTTTACAACATTGTTTCCGCGAATAGCACATAACGACATTGTGACGGTGGAGATGCTTCAGAATTGCAAGGGCTCTTGCTCTACAGTATACAGATATATACAAGGTCTAAAATGAAATTCCTCACTCCAAAAGAAAGAAAAAATGGGGTCGGAAAAGCGGTGTATAATGACCACGTGCATCATCTGGATAATGCTGCGAATATGTCAACCTGCTAAATCCTCTCTGGTCAAGGACTGCCAACATAATCTACTCTTTCGGGGCAACTAACATATAACACAAACATGTATGGAAGCGCTACGCTTTACATAAGGATGATCTTTGCCTCACGAGCAGATCCTTAAGCTTCTGAATGAGCTGTTTATTGGAGCTCACGTGATCTTCAAAGGATTGCCTCACACTCCGCAACAAAGCTATATCATGGTTGCCAGGGCCAATGTTCAGTAATTTTGTGAACATATCCTTCCATAGCTCAACATTCCAATACCTAAAAGCAATTTAAGCAGAAGAAAACTGTCTCACCTGACAGGGGAAAGAACATAAATGATAGCAGAAGGAAGTTGAGACAAAATTGGGACAAAAAAGACTTTTGCAGGGAACAATGGCAAGATTTGGGATAAATCTAAGAACTGATGGTTCTTATTTGAACTGGATGGTCAACAAGTTCAATGGAGAAACTCAAGAGAAAAGTACCGTTTAAAAGTGGATTTTGGTTGATAAAGATAGCTTCCATCTGAAGATATCCTCTTTTCTATTTCCATGTAGGTACCATGCAGCATCATGTGGACAACTACACAAAGACCATATATGTCTGCCTGGTGCAGCTCAAAACCGAAGCAGCAGTAAGTTAAACAAACTAAACATATACAGTGGCAAGTGGCCACAATTCAAAGTAGATTTTATACCTGATACCTCCATGGCTTATCCTCTTGCATCTCCACGCAACGAAAGCCAGAAGTCCGGCAATCACCTTTGAATTCGGTATTATCAGGAAAAAGATGCAAATCTATTCCCCTTCCCCAGTCCACAAGACAAAGACCCTGCGTGATATTCTGAATAAACCTAAAGAATTCCAACTTCTAAGTAAAACCACTATAGCCCTTGAGCAAATTGAACTGACCTGAGCACTCCATGGACCGCTATGATCCTTGAATCCTTCTATTGAAAGATCATCACTGTCAAGAAAAATCAAACAAGTTATGCCACCAATTATCCAAATGAACTAAGGTTATCCAAATTTATGGGTATGATGCCAAGAGCATCTGGTTCCTGGTCATATCATGTCAAATCTGGATGACGAAACAAGTATAGCTGTCCTGTGGTATCCAGGAGTTTCTCAGTTAAAAGGATTAACCCAAATCTTCCAATTTAAAATCTGGAAAAGTATGTAAATAAACATGCTGAACAACTATTAAATTCAACAAGCTAAAAATGACATACAACGAGATGAACGAAAGGTTGAGACATACAGAGCAGGAAATGAGTGCTATGCTCTATGGGCAATCTACATATTGGAAAACCAATATCGACTAACAAATTGGATGGTGTGCATTTACAACATTCATTCAAGTGCATAAGCTATGGTTTCACCTTGCATATCGAATGAGTAGATTATCAGCTTTGAAATCTCCATGAATGATGCCAACAGCATGCAAAGTCTCTAACATGCGGAGCATCTCTATAGTGTAATAAATGCATAGCACTTCTTCCATGGTCTTGCCAATGACCAAATAGGAGTTTATGGCATCCTGCATATAACATTCAAGTTATATTCTGGAAAAGTATGACACAAGCAAACTACAAATAGGAAAGTCATATGCCTACCTGAAGTGTCCCATGGGATAAATAATCACAAATAAGTATGCTACAGTCTGAGTAGACGTGCATTCTATGGGCAAAACCAAAGGCATGCCTCTGAAATACAAAAATTTCATGAAAGCTATCATGTAGGGAGTATCAAATAACAGTTACAAGGAAGAAAGCCTACATAAAACAGCATACATGAGTATCTACAATCCTTAGGTCAAGTTGCCGATACATGTAAAATTCCCAAGGGAAGCCAGGCTTTTGTATCTGCAAGAGTTTCTCATTTTCAGTTCAAAATCCCAATAACCCATTAAAAAGATTAAATAAAGGGAAAGGAGAATACTACTGAGGAAAGCATAAGCAACCACCTTCAGTGCAACAACTTCATCTGGATTACTGTCTAAATGAGCTTTAAATACTTGGGCAAAACCACCTTGACCTGCACAGCCCTTGATCTGGTATTTCTTTCCACCTTCCAACATCAGATGGCAATATTGGAAGTGGTAAGTTTGTGGAGTGAATGACATTACCGTAGTCTTTTCTTTTTCTAGGACATCATGATAAATGTCCTCTAAAGATGACCTATTTAAGTAACTCAACATCAAGTGTCTAAAAAACAACTGGCATTAATGCAAAGACTTGAGATGCTTAAGAGTGCATTAACTTGTGAAACAAACAAATATATAGGCATATCTAAAAATAACAATGCAAAAAAAAACGAAGAGGAAAATATCAGGAATTACCTATCTCGATAACTTTATTTCTTGATGAATTACGAAGAGAAGATAAGGCGACCTTTCCAGAATATGCTTTAGGACTCGAATAGTATCCCTAAACAAGTAAACGCAAACTATTACATGCCAGATCTTTAAATTTATGGTAGAATCATGAAAGGCAATGAAAGAATGTCTCACATGATATTTTATAAGTTGAGAACTAATCTTCTCCAGCAGGTCTTTCATTGTGGAGTTGGACCAAGGATTGACATAAGTCTCTCCAAGCTTTATCCGGTCTCCATTATCAGCCTGCAAAAGAAGAGAACCGGTTGTCTCATATTATTTTAGGACACGGATTATCAACACATTGACAAGCAGGACAAGGTGGACCTAATTCAGAGTAATCCCGTGCTTCAAAATTTTTGACACCTTTGAATAGGATAAAAAAATGTGCATGCCATGAAATTTCAATCAACAGGAATGCTAGTAACATTACCTCAGAAACGTTTTTTGGCGCTATAGGCCAATGGAATCATAGGATAATATTTGCATAAAATAGAAGAATGACGGCATGGGCAGTCAAGGCAGCAATAAGAAGTGTGATAGCCCAATACCTCCAGAATGGTAACCAAGATTCAAAAGAGAAAGTGCTGGACAATTGAACTGCAAAGCCTTTAGTGAGGATGGCAGCAGTAAATGATAGCTTTAATAGGCAAACTAATAACACATAATGACAACAATCACAGCAGTGTAACTCTCAAGAATACTGCCACCACTCCTAACGGTAAACAACTTCACTGATGACTGAAACCCTCTTATTACCACTCAAGACAAACTACGTGTAAAACTCATTTTCTTACTTTCCTAACTCAAAGTGAAAGGGTTGTTTCTAGTCTAAGTATTCCAAACTCTGGATCACGAATATACACAGCCACAATAATAAGACCAAAAAGAAGAGTTTCACTTCTTCTCTTAAGTGAGCATTAAAGTGCAATCCCAGGACAGTAGGACTCTAGCTAGCTAATTTTTCCAAGCATGGTCCAACTATCGTAGGTTTTGCAAAATGAAGAGTGTCATCAAAGGGAAGAATGATGAGATAAGTAACATGATATTGTCAGCGGTCTACCTTGTGGTTAAAACCATTATCACCATAACCTACTGGGAAACAAGAGAAGTGTGATGTGTTTCTGTGCACCTATGTTTATAGCTCTATCGAAAAGGGAGCAGCCAAAGATAATCGCGCAGAATTACAAACAACAGATAGGCAGAACTTCTCAATGGCAATCTATGATTTTTCTTCAACTTATACCTTTGTTGAAGCAGTTGCGATTACATGGGACAACCTGTTGAGAAATGCTGCCTGCGCCTTCTGCAACCTCGCTCCTCTAGCATGCCTAGCACCAATATGAACCTTTCAGAACACCGTAGCAAAAGCAACTGCCTAAAAGTAGATGCAAACAGCTCACATGACATGAAAAGGACCTGGCAATGCCCAGTTGGTAAACCTTAACAGCCTCATGCAACTGTCCTTTGGCTTCGAGAAACAATGCATACAATTCATAGAACAACGGATCACTGGGCCACGATATAATATCATCCATTTCTTTGACGACGCTTTCAAAATCCTCACAAGTATCCAACTACCAAATAACAAAATTCAAGCACTTCAATGAGTACTTAGTAAAAAGCCATCAAAGCCTACGCAAGCAACAGATCAAACACGAAATCCGAGCATCATTGGAGGAACCAGAAAGAGCAGAGATTTGAGCGCTGAGTGATTACATAGATAATCCACAGCTTGAGAAACCTAGGGTCATTTCGGATGTGGAGGTTGTCCTTGAACGTGGCGATGCAATCCGAGAGGAGCCTGTTTAGATCTGCAACGGAGCTGCTGCCCGAGTTCACGTCGGCCAGCGCATCAGAAACCGACCTGGATTGGCTCAGGTATCCTTAAATTAGATGCATGGGAAGAGGCAAATTCGGCTGAAGCGATCGACATTTTTTTCTTGACAATTGAGTTCGAATCTGAGGAAGGAATCTACCTGAGCCACGGGACGAGGTCGATGTCGACGGCGGAGGACGGATCGGCGGGTGCCGAGAGAATCACCGCCATGTACGGATGCGATTTGGGAAGGTGGAGATTGGAGTTGACTCACTGTCGGTTTGATTCGTGAAGAAGCGGGAAACTGGTGCGTCGTTTCATTTTTGAACGTTCAATTTCCGGAAAATTGCACAAAGCACCCCTAGATTCTTAAATAATAAAGGCCCGTCTCTCGTCATTTTAAAATTTTGTAATCAACTCCTGGTCTTTGTTTTCAACTGAGCACCAAAAGTATTGAGAATCCAAAAATGTCAAGGCTTTGTTTGTTTCGCGAAAAATATGTAATTTGAAAAATATTTTCATCATCTACATAAATATTTAGACACAAATCATCGTGGATAATGATAATATTCTACATTGACTACCATATCAAGCGATACATGTGATAATTTTTAGAAAAGATTATCCAAATTACTTATTTTCGCGAAACAAACGGAGCCTAAACCTAGTTTGAATTACTCTCCATTCGCATTTCTACAAATTAATAGGCTTGCTTTCATTATTTTTAGCTCAATGTTAATTATTGATAAACGAGAGTTGGTGCACATGTGTGGGTGTGAGCATCGCTGATCGAGCCAACCGGATTTGGCCAAATGCCACTGCGGATGGCCATGGATGAGTTGTGAGCCAGTCATCCATGGCTGGCTGCCGCCGCCACAGCCGGTAATGACGATGGCTCGAGCTTGAGGGTCGGGGGAAAGATAGAAAGAGCGAGTCTTTTCCTTTTTTTTTTTTTTTGACTAGTGGGCCCTTGTGACGCGTGTCGCAAGATGAACGGACGTGGAGACCATGTCAGCAATATCACAGGGTACCCAATATTTTCTCTTTAAAAGTAAGACTTTAATTTATTGATTTGCAAAAAGTAATAATTTCTGCACAACTTTCGGGTAGCTGTTGACTATTAATTGGAGATTTATAGTGTACACGAACAATATAGGTATTCCTACAACAGTTGAATGTTCAAAAAAGGTTACAGTACGCAATTTCCCAGTGACCCTTCCCCCCTGGGTTCAAATGTTCTTGAACACCGCCGCTGCTACAACATATCAAAATATCAAATACAAGGCTTTATAGACTAAAGGGATCATCATCTCATAAGAGTGGCGGCACTGGAGGCTGCAGGAAGCATGGTGACTGCCTTCCTCATTTCCTTCCTCCGCAGCACACGCAGATTCGGAGACTTTGCTTTCGTTGTTTCCTTGGAAGACCTGTTTCAAGAATCAGACAGAATGAATGGTCAATTAAATTTCAAATAGGGTGGGAGTTAGATGTGGGTTTAAAGATTTGTACTTTTGAGGACAGAAGGGGTGATCAAATTTCGGGATGGGCCTCGCGTGGGGAACCAGCGTTCTTCTTAGCTGTTTCAATGCTCTCTCTTCTTCAATCTGTAAAATAGGCATGGTTAAACACCACCATTCTCAAAAGCAGTAGATCCAACAGCAGATTGAAGTATCAAAGACAGTACCATTTTGGCAGCCTCACTCTCCTCTCGGTATCTCTTATACATCTCCTCTTTTCTTTGATCTGGGGAGGAACTTAATGAGTACAAGCCGATAGATGAGTCTTAGAGTACATTGTAATTGGAAAGAGATTACCTTTTGATCAAATTCTGCCCTATCCACAGCCCGGTGATCTACATGGAGATTAAACTCCTGAACTTGTGTGAGAGGTTTGCGAACTTTCTCGGGAAGTGGAATTGGATCCCTGCTGTGAGATCGAGCACAAATTAATTAAATCGCACCGTAAACAACCTACAGGTAATAAAAGATTCAATAAGAAACGTTCATGTTTGTTGCTTACTCTTTTAAAATCGGCTGTGCCTGAAAATCCTCATCCGGGCCTCTTCTTTCACCTTTCTTTTTCTTTCTTCCAGTTCTCTCTGCATTTCTTCTTCATGCCTCACAAGACTTTCCAGTTGGAAGGGTTCGGGTTCGGTGTAATGCTTGGCTCTGGCTTTGGAGGAATCTATGCACAGGAGTATGATAGCTATGATTTTCATCTTTCTTTCTGATAACCAAAGCAAACAAAGACAGCATCCATACCACAGGGTAATCTGTTGTATACGGATACGGATTGGCTTTGGGAATCCTGGCTCTTTCCTCTTCCAACTTCTTTTGCATTAATTCCGTCACAAATTTTCTTTCTTTCTCAGCTCCCCTTTCCTGAACACAAATCTACATATAAGAAATCTAATTGTGCAACCAGATTTTATCTTAATCTTGGATAGACAATCTTAAGTACCTCTGTATGGAGATGAAAAGGATTAGGGGCCGTGTTTCTTGGAATTGGGATCTCTTGTCGACGTTCCGAGTTCAATGAAAGCTGGAGAATTGCATAACAATTCAATGGTATTCATTAGAACACTTTCAAATAAGTGCTTCTATTAGCTATGTGAAGACAATGAGAGAAAGTTACCCTGTCAAGTAAGTCAAAAACAGCAGTAGGTTGAGGAAACCGTTCATCTGTTGCAAAGTGGAACTCTTGAGGTTGGGTTAAGTGCTTTTTTGTATTACAGAACATCCCCAAGTTCCCTTTACTTTCAAAAATCTGCAGCATTCAAAACTCATGTGCATTACCAAAACTAAAATGGAGAGTGCGAAATATCAGCTGCAATGTCTAAACAAAAGTCAAACCTTCTTATTCAGAGGCCTTGCTTTAAATTTGGGAACCTTTTCAAGTTCCTCCTGCTCTAGTTCAAAGGAACTTTTCGCTCGTGGTGGGCGGGCCCTCAAGGATGTTTGAAGGAGTGGAGTTTTAGGTTCCGTTAGATGAAATTTCCATTGGTGATTCTGTGCCCGGACAATTGGGAGAAACTGTTAATAGATGCCTTGATAAACATGACAAGAACCAATAGATGCCTTGATAACCATGCCCCTCTGTACCTGATGAGATTTTTCTGTGGAGGCAACGGAAGCCGATTCTGCATTGTTATTGGCCCTTGACGTCGTCTCAAAATGGAACTCCTGCAATTAGTGTGTAAGATGGTTTATTTCCTGAATGAAATACTCTAAAATCCATTCAAGCTGCACCTAACTTGAATTACCTGAAACTCTGGTGGCTTAGGTGTACTTCTCTGTAAAACTGGTAATGCTGGAGCTTCCAATATCTATAGCAAATGGAAGGAAAAAAAAATAACAATAAACTTCAGTTTTGATAAATTGATTTAATATAAGATGGCAGAACGAAATAGGAGGGAGAAATCTTACCTTCTTGTTCAATGGCCGAGCTTTGAATTTTGGAATTTTAGCCATCATCTCTTCCTCAAGCTCCGCAGTACTCTTTACTCTGACTGTACGGATACGCTGTGCTGTTTCAAGTTCAGGCTCCTTGGGCCTCGTAAGTGTGAGTTTAGTAGGCTTTCTCTGTATAGTTGAAGCACCCATATCCTGAGGTTTAAGATGTGGAGAAATTGAAATAAAGAGAAAACGATAGGGACTTGTTTCGAAGAACAAGAGTTCATTACAGAATGTACAAAAAAAGAAATCTAGAGAAATTAGCTTACATGTGAAAGAGAACTTCTAAGATGCGGTAATGACAAGTCTCTGGTACCAGACTGGAACTTCTTCATCATTTCTGCTGTTGATATGAACTGTGCCGCTGGTCCCTAACGTAAACCTTTCAAAATAAACTGACTAGTCAGCATTACCAAGTCAATATACAGAGATGGAAATGAAATGCAGTGGTGAATGTGGATGCAAACCTTTCTATCTTCTTTCCCAGCCTTATTGGCTGCTGAACTACTGCATACACCAGAAGTGCCACTTGCAAGACCCAATTTTGATTTGTGAGGCAAAGTTAGTGGTTTGACATTTAAGATCTGGAAAAAAGAAAGTTCAAATGAGTCGCTCCATCACATAAGAAGCCATAACAACCTAAATGAGAATCTGCTGTTATAGGCTCCACCTGTCTAGATTTCCCTCCATCCAACTTCTGCCGCTTGATAGCCTGGTTTTCTTGAGCTACAGTAGGAGTTGCAGCAGAATTCTTCACATTTGTATTTCTGTGAGTGGAAACTGAGTAAGCCACACTTTGTATTTGTTTATTTCCAGATCAATGAAAAATATGAGGTAAAACATATCTTTTAAACCTTTTAACACTCTCTGGTTTGGATTTCTTGGCTTGCGAAGACTGCAAGTTCTGTTTAGGCCTCAACATGGAGGGGTTCTTGATCAAACTGGCTATCTTTTTAGCTGTTCTGGCATTTCTTGGAATCAGTCACTGCATCTTCTTTTGAGAAACCATTGCTGGTTTGGGGGTGCTAATTTCTGCTCCCTCTGGTACAGAGGACTTGCTGTTCTCTTTATCATCAGTTAATGCAACATCCACCAACTTTGAAGTAGAATCACTAAAATACAACAGTATTAGTCCTGATCTGTCGAAGCCAGTCCCCCATAATCCAATAGAGGATTTGACAAATACCTGTCAATATCTTGAGTGCCTTACGAACTCCAGCGTCCAACTCTTCAGCTAATTTTGGTTCCTCATAAGCAGAAATCTGAAGAGCTCAAATGGTCAGTGGCTACCTGGAAATTCGTTGATTTAAGAAGTTAGAGTCAACGCATCATTACCACGTTGCTAGGGGCTCCATCATTATGTCCTTTGACCTCAGTGACCATCCCATCCCCTTTGTCAGGTGCGGGAGCAGTCTCACATCTAGTCATATCTTGTGAGACACAATGAGCAGTCATTGAATCCAATAGCTCTGTTTCCTGATACAAAATAAACTGGCTATTATATCTTTTGATCTTGGTACGAAGTATACAAATTAAGAACCATGAGGAAAGCAAAATTTCATTTTACCTTCTGCGAGACCTCTGCTTCACTAAAATCACATAAGGCCTCTACCTTGATGGATCTACCAGTCTTGATTCTGGTCATAAAAGCTACACCATAGATAGAGAACAAAAGCCTATATCACTTCATATTCCCAATTCACTTCGTAATTGTATTTAATTAAGAAAGCACAAGGTCGAACAAGGGAAAAAGATTCAGTAATGCTTCATTACTCAAATTCTATTACAACCAAGTAAATCATAAAAGCCAAACCATTTCTAGCTCGATGAATACTTCCGAATCAGTTGCTTTTTTTTTTTGTTAAAGGGCACCGACACGCAAAAAAATCACTTCAATAGCCTCATCCATCCACTATTTGACAAAACCCCAAATCGCGTCCCAGTTCTATTACAACCAAGTAAATCCTGAAAGCTAAATCATTTCTAGCTCAATAAAAACTTCGGAATCAGTTGCTTTTGTTAAAGGGCATCAGACACGCAAAAAAACACAAAGCCAATCTATCCCTATTTAGCAAAATCCTAATCCTCACCCATTCAGTGCTGGTGTAAATTGATTACATCTGTCGATCCAACAAACATCACATAGGTCAACAGAAAAAGAAAACGAATAACCCCAATCCCAGGCCACTAAAAGAGCCAATGTATCAGGCTGCTTACGGGCTACACTCAACTCCCTCGGTAGCAATTCCACTTTGGATACGTCCAATGAATCTCGATCACGTAAGACAAAACACGATCAAGCTTGAGAACTAAAAAAAAGATGGGAAACCCCTAAAATGACATTCCAAAGCGAAATGTCGGACAGACAGAATCAGCAACCGCAGAATTAGACAAAAGCAACAAGAATCCACGACGCATTTCCCAATCACCGCGAGAGAGAAGGAGGAAAACGTACGAGAAGGGCCATAACTGAGGGCCGATTCGAACCAAAGCTCGGCTCTCCGCTGATCCTCTTCAGTCTCTCCGCTGATGAAGTCGAAGAAACGAGGTGCGGAGAACTCGTAGGTCTCGTCGATCGTGGTCATCGCCGCAGCACAACTCGGGTCACCGGCCACCGCCATCTAGAAATGATGGGATTCGTTCGATTGGAAGCGAAATTGGAGCGGAGGAAATTAGGGATTTTTTTCTTGCTCTCAGTCGATCATGAGAATGCCCTTTTGGTGGTTAATGAAAAAGAGGGAGAGAGGGGCAGAGGCCGCGAGGGTATAACGTTGGGGCACGTCCCCGATCCCAACGGTCGAAAAATTTTGAAATGCGCTCAACGGCCAGCGTGTCTTCCTAACGGCTATATGCCACGAATGGCGTCGTTTCATGGCCAGGAGCTATACATCCAAAGGTAATCCTGAATGAATGATTGACTTTTTGTAGACCTTTTTTTTAAGAAAGGAAAAGAATTTAGAAATTACACCACAAATCAGGACAATTATAGAGTCTTTCTATCATCGAAGATCTGACTAGTTGTTCTATATTTTCTTCGCATCAACATTTCCGAGTACTAAATTCGAGATTAATCTTCTGATGCAGCACCCAAAAAAAAATAGGCAGAAAACTGCTAATATGCATAACAAGGCATGTTTTCGGTTCCTATATCTTCGGAAGGTAAAAAGAAAAGGTAGGAGCTCCATCTTAAACGCAACCACTCAACAAATGCTCGCAAATCTTCAGGAGAGAAAAAACGCAATTTGAGTTAACTCAAAAGTATGAATTTTTTATTGAATTGATTGGGAAAGATATCTATTTCGGCACAACTGTCCCTTACCAAGAAGTTACTCCTCATCTTACCAAATCACGGAGCATGGAATTTACATGACCTCTATGAGTTACTGTGACATCATCTGCTCACACGCTTTTTGTCCTAATAAAACCGGCCGGGTCGAACTAGGCCGAAGCTTTCATGCATGAACTGTAAAAAGACCACTTCCGATAGGACCAAATTAACTTTCACCTGTGCCTCCTATGTCGCAAGTTGTCCGAACTCTGCTCCTGGCGCTCTTAGCTTCAGCCTCGGCCGTGGCTTCCGGGCACCCTACTTGCAAGTACGTGGAAGAGTACTTCCCCGACTGCTTGGATTTCCTCGTGGGACTTACTACATCCCGCCAGAGCAATGCTGCAGAAGCGTCGGGGCACTCAACTACATGGCGAATCACTTGATGGGTCCGCGCGTGATATGCCAGTGTATCGAGGCGATGGTGACGAGAACGAATCCTCCACTAATGGCCTCCCGATCGAGTCTCTTCCTAAATTCTGCGCCACCCACCTCAGCTTCCCCCATTTCGACCGCCATGGATTGCTCTAGGTAGAGATCAGTCCTCTCTCTCTCTATATCTATGAAGGACATGACTCTTCATGGCAGCAGTTATTTCCATGTTTGCAGGGTTAGCTAGGAGGAATAATTCAGCAGCCTGTTCAGGTGGATTCGCAAGAATTGGTCCTGACAGAGAGAAGAATTTGCGGGTTCTTGACTTACAGTACTCATAAATTTGAGAATAATTGACTTGTGGCTGCTTTATATCTTGAATAAATTGATGCGGTGGATTTTAACTTGCTATCGAATGATTCAGCTGATTTGTACGATACTCGTCACGGCATGTTTTCGTGCTCTCTTATGCCAGCAAGAACATGCTTCACCATCATGCCGAATGCTAAGAACAATGATCATATATTGCTTCTCATTGGTTCACATAAATCAGACTAAAAATGGCCTATCCCTTTACGCTGGTTTGGAGAGAACCCTCGCCAACCTACAAAAGTGATCCTTTATCATGAAAGAGCTGAACATTTTCCATCTTGTAATTTAAAGATGCGGGAACAACTCAACGTCACAATCTAGCGAAAAAGAATGCACATTCTCGCCTAACCCACATCAGCACATGCTATCAAGTCTACTTCAAGTTCCATGACGGGTTTTTGCGCCGATCAATGAGAGGGAGGCCAACATTGCTGAAATGACAACAGCAGCGCCATTGTCCCTGGACAACCAAATGCAAAGGCAAGTAAATCTTCGGTTTGAACCATGAAACAAGGTCGGCAGAAGCTCTTCTTGGACTCAAGAAGCTTGATCTAAAGTCCGCTAAGAAAGATCTAGCTGATAAAACCCAGTAACCCAGTTCTATACCTCAATCGCGACGAAATTTAGTGTACTACTATCTTGTTCGAGGAAGTTCTATAGGGCCTCAGCTTTCACAGATGCATTTAGTTACTCCAAGCGGCTGAAATTTTTGGCCATTATATCCTTGGCGTTTCCAAATTTGCCGACTCTGCAGCCTGCACTGCATTTGTGCTGAAGAAGAGTTTAATGCAAGCAATCAGAAGCTGTCTCACTCTTCCATCTTCCCTCTTCGCGCTAAATGGACTCGCGGTGTTTACCTTCAGACCATCGAGCAAGAAGAGTGGAAAACAAGACTCTGTTGATCACCCCAATTTGGTGTTCCCAAGTTTCCCCACGTAAACTGAAACTTCTCAATGTTTTGTCATCAATTCCTTGTTCCGAAGACACAGCAGAAATTCATGGATCATGACAATAACATGGCCAACGACCCTGACCAGTACCCTAAGCAACATCTCTTATTTATTTGTATCCACTACTAAAATTGCTGAAGCACAAATTGCAACCCAAAAAAACGGCAAGTTCCCGGCTTTACGTTAGATCAGCAATGGTCGCATCAGTATAATCCATCTTAGTCTATTTCTCCTTTTTGTGCGTCGTCCAGGGGTGACGAGTTCACATTCTGCATCAACGTGTACCAGAAATTTGCTGATTGCATGGCGTTCCTCAGAGGCCTCGCCCACCGTGCCCACGGGAGACTGTTGCAGCAACCTACTAGCCCTCAACGACCTCGCCAAAAGGAAGCAGTCCGGCCCAGAACTGTTGTTGCTGGTGCATCGAGGACATTGGGCACGCTCTGGACACTCCATACCTCCCTCCCGGATCGAGGATCTCCATAGCAAGTGTCAAGTGCATCTCAGCTTCCCCATTTCCAACGCCATGAATTGCTCCATGTAAAGACCTTTCCTGTTCCCCCTCTTCCCCTTTCTCATGCACTCTGATTGAATTCCACTGCAGTAAATTTATCTTATCTTGTGCTCATGCAGGGCCAATGTTGGGGCATAACAAGATAAGCGAAGTCTAGTCGACTAATGAATAAGGACTGTGTACACAATGTCCGACTGTACTTGAACAAAATCTGTGAACGGTAGTTGTTTTAGTCACCATTTGACGAAGTCCATGACTGCTTTAAAATCCACAGAAAAGTTATTCAAGTTGATCAAGTTGCGCACTGATGAGGATCTTATCCACATCTGATCTTTCAAGCGAATATCAGAGGCGACTTTAAGAGCAAAGAGCTGATTTTGATCATCCTGAACTCGACTCTAGGTCAGATCATGTCCCCCCCGAAATCTGCAATACAGGGCAAATACATGTCGGTGGTATAAACGACAGACTGTCTAAGACATAAACATCATGCTAGGACCCGCCCGGCCGACATCATGATCCGGGAACTCGAGGCATTTCTTGGAAACGCACACGACAAGCCGTACTCAACTGAGCCAACAAGAGAAAGCAGTAACGATTGGGGGACCAATTATTGTTTCCACATTGCTATTGGTGATTCCTAGCAGTTACCGGCTGCTACAAGTCGTTTTTAAAAGTCTTCTGCGTCCGCAACAAACGACGAGACGTATCGTTCGTTTTCTTGAAAGAATCAAAGTCAAACAAAGTCGTCCGGACGCGTAATCCCCAAACGCACGGGGCGCGACCTGGACAAATAAAACGCACACGAAAATTTTGAAGTCAACCTCCCTCATTCGAAGTCTCTCTCTCTCCCCCCTCTCTCTGCGCGCAAAGGTTTGTAGAAAACAGCGATCATCATGAACGGTAGAGAAATCCTGCACAAGATGAAGGTTTGTGCATCCATCCATCTCGTTTTCTTCTTTTTTCGGCAAGCGATCAGCGCGTGGGTGGGTTTTACGACTCTCTGGCAACTCGCTTTGCCGCTAACGGCGGATTATAGCGGTCGAATTCCGAATTCGGAATCGCTCCGCCGCGATTGTGGGATTTGATTACGGTTACTGGTTGTCAGTGGAGATGCGCATCTTACCTTCGAGACGTATTGCTCGAGTCTGTCATCCTGTCCCGAATTCGACTCGCGCGGGCTCGTGGCAGTTCCGTCCCGATCAGTTTTTAGGCTCTAATCGTGATGAACAGTGCGAGATACTGTTGTTCCAAAGCGTATTGGTTGCTGTTATTAGATTTTTTGGAGCCCCGGTTACCTACAGGGAGATATATAGAACCATTGTTGATTTGCCATGAAATTTTGTTGACGAAATGTGTCTGCGGTTGCTTAAACATAAGTTGGTACATGTAGCTCAGATCAATCTGTCGTAAGTTAAGTTCTCATACCAACACAAGGTCTGTCTTCTAAGTAGTCCCATTGTGGGGATTGATGGGATTTCAGGGCGAACTGTGTTGTCCATCGATGCATTCGAGCTTCTTACAGGTTGTCTAAAATTTGTTTATCATCCGCTGTTAAGGGTAATTATTTAGCGAGGAAGTGTATTGAAATACAAAAGTGCCTGCCCTCGCTTCACAACATTTTGGATAATGTTGCTCTGTATCTCTACAACCTTGCTCGAGTGCTGCAAACTTCCGATTTTGTTGTAGAAGGCTTGCTGAGTGGCCGGTCATGCTCGTTTTCAAAAGCTACACCTTATATTGGTATTAGTAATTATCAAGTAATGATGGAACAGAGGATTTAACCTGGATTAGTTAAACTGTGAAACATGTAACAAAAACTTCAGGTGTGATAATCATATGTGACAGTCATATGCAAGGAAAGTAAAATACAATGCAAAATAGGATTTCATGCCTTGTGAGTAGTGACTACATGCAAAACTGCGGAGAGAGTTTCCATCAGTAAAAAGCAGCAGAAATGTAGTGTTCCACGTGGTAATGCGCTCTTCTAGTCAGTAACTGTGTTTATTCCAGCGTTTTGACTTTCTAGCAATACTGTTAGCTGGCTACTTGTGCTAGTACATTCGTGAGTTGCTTGCACGGAGTTATTTAAGATGGGTTTTGGGGTTAGATTGCACGAACTAGGAGAAGCATATGCATGTGATTTATTGTTTCTTATTGATTCTTCTTGTCATACACCCAAGTAATTTCTGGTCCTTTTGAATGTAATGGGAACTCTTTGTTTCATATAATCTGGCTGTTCAGATATCACTTGTTTCCGTTGCTTATTCAGGCAGGGCTGAATATGTGGTTACTGGGAATCGTTTCTTTCTTACTAATTGGCTGATGCTGTCCCATTTCTCCCTCTTTTCTTAAGAACTATATTGGTTTTTATATTCTTTAGGTGAAAGCCGGGTTAAGTTCTTGCTTGCCAGACACAGGAAAGGGTAAAAGCAAAGCTTCTAAGAACATCACCATGGCTATCACTTCGTGAAGGGAAAGTCGAATCATGCCATGGAAGATTACGTAGTTTCTGACTTCAAGCACGTGGACACAAAAGAGTTGGGTTTATTTGCAATATTTGATGGTCATTTAGGCCATGATGTCGCAAGTTACCTGCAAAAACCATCTGTTTGACAGTATTTTGGGGCAGGTAATGCATGTTAGTCCATTAACATCTGGCCATTAAAACTTCTGCAGTTAGTTCTTTGTTGCTTTCTGGATCTTTGTTCCCTTTGATAAGTAAGTGTCAAATGTTTGATGGAACGATTTTTGCTATGAGCAGCCAGACTTCTGGACTGAAACTGAGGCTGCGATAAGGAGAGCCTATCATACAACGGACAAGGAAATATTGGAGAAAGCACTTGTCTTAGGGAAAGGAGGGTCAACTGCAGTGACGGCGATACTGATTGGCCAGAAGTTGGTGGTGGCAAATGTAGGAGATTCTCGTGCTGTCATATGTAAGAACGGTGTAGCCAAACAACTATCGGTTGATCATGAGCAAAGCAAGGAAAAAAGGTTGATTGAAAGCCGAGGTGGATTTGTATCCAATATTCCTGGTACGTGGCTACTGAAAATTCATGCCAAATGTTCTTGTGCTTTACTGTGATGTACTGGTTTTCGCACAAACTTCAATTGATCACAAGGCAGTAAAGCTTCTTTATAGGACTCGCGCTGTGCGATATGATGCTCCCTGAGAGGGCCAGTAACCTTATTTGAAGAAGCTTTCAGAATTATTTTCTCACTCGGGACGGGTGTGAAAATTGACCTTTACATTAGGAGTTCTTCTCTGTGTTTCCTAACTAGTGCTGGTATGCTAGATAATCGTAAGAAAAGCTTTAGCTTGGTATAAGAACTTAAGAAGCTGTGGTAGGGGCTAGTGTTTATGTTTCTCACATCCCAAAAATATAAGGTTGAAGACCATCAATGGTAAAACTATATGCGGGAGGGCTAAAACTATTTGCACTTGCAGGAGATGTTCCACGAGTTGATGGTCAGCTGGCTGTAGCGAGGGCCTTTGGTGATAAAAGCTTAAAGATCCACCTGAGTTCTGAGCCAGATGTTGCAGTGGAGATGATTGATGATGAATCTGAATTCATCATTCTGGCTAGTGATGGGATATGGAAGGTCAGTCCTCCTAATACTGATCGTCATTAGATCGTTTCTTCTCTCTTCCTGTTGCTCTTTATTCATAGGATGAGAAGATACTAAGCTAGGTGAAAAGAGACCCATTTGAGAAGCTGATTATGCACATTATAGTGCGATCGTCTGTATTCGTTTTAAAGACTAGATCTCTGATATCTTCGCGATGTCCGGCAGGTGATGTCGAATCAGGAAGCAGTGGAATCTATCAGAAACATTAAGGATGCTCAGTCGGCTGCGAGACATCTTATAGAGGAAGCTCTTAATAGGAACAGCAAGGACGACATCTCTTGTATAGTTGTAAAGTTGCAATGAGGTTTGTGTTTGACAAGCAAAATTTTTGATAATCTGTATGCGTGGAAGGAGACTTAGGTTGGCCCCAATGTTTTCTATATCACTTGAAAATATGTCGCCTATGGGCTGTGCAGATACCATAATGTTTTGCCATCACATGCAATAGACCAATAAGCCCTTACTTAAAGCGAAGCACTGTGCTTCACTAAGCCAGTGGTCTTTAGAGGATGATGCTGCGAAACCAGTACAACCTTTGAGATTTTGGGTTTCTTTTGGCAAATCACGGTGACGATTCTTGTCACCAGTATTAGCATATGATATAACGTTTGTCGGATGGTGGGCTGCAACACGAGGGGAGAGAGAGAGAGAGAGAGAGGGGTTTTCATTTCAAGAACTCCAATACAGCCAAATTCAATAAAATATGTTTTTTTTTGGGGTGGTGGTCTATCTTAAAATCTCTAGCAATTCCAATGAGTTCGAGCACAGCTGGTCCTTCCATACGGATCTGGAAGAACTCGTTCCTTTTTCATTTTGGCTTCTTCTTCTAAAGGTCTTTTCGATTTTTTCTTTAGAAAAATTTCAAATGAAGATCCGAAGTCTTTTAATTTTCTTTATTAAGGGCTTTAAGTGAATATTATTTTAAATAAGGACTTGAAATGGCATAGTGTGTTTTAAATAAAGTATGAAGTGATCATATAATTTCAAAAAAGACATTGCTTAAAGGGTATTTTTGACATTTTTATTTTTTGTTTATTTTTTTTTTCTCATTTTTGTTTTTTAAAAAATTAAAAAAAACAGCCACAGGCAGGAGGGCTATGGCCACTGGCCGTCCCCTCGAGATGGTGGGGCGGCGGCCACAAGTGGGAGAGGCATTGCAGGCTTTTATTTGAAACAACGTTCACTTTATATCATTATTTGAGAGTATAATGACATTTTAGGCCTTTATTTAAAATAAGATTTACTTGATAGCCTTATTTGAGAAAATGAAAAGGCATTGGGCACTTCTTTGAAATTTTTCCTTCTTCTTTTAACCACAATTATCATTTCTCACGACATGTCAATTGCTGGCGGCAATAAGACACCCCAATTTAATTACGAGCCAATCTCTTGCCCAACCACGCAAGCGATCCAACCCGCCATCAACAAACCGTCTTCGGACCAAGCTTTAACCGCACTGGTCTCTGCCATTTCTGGTCTAGATTTATACATAGTTCGCCGGTACTCAGGTAATGGTATAAAAAAGAACACTCTGCAGCGACCCCGAAATTCAACGGATCCGTAGCGTTCCACGACAAGCGTTTTGTTGCGTGACTGGAATTATTACATCAATCCCCTCTGTCTCTCTATCTGCTCTTGGCCTCTTCCTCTCATCGATATTCAATACCCCATCACCCTTCATGTGATCTCAACGTGGAAGCCTTGAAGGGACCAGCCAACGCCCACGTGGAGGCATCCGAGCTCCCTTGATCCATCAGATAGAACTCCAGCCGTTGATTTGGGAGGGGCCCCAAAAAAAAATTTTGGTGCTTTTTTCTTGCCCAAACTCGATTGCGGTACATGGAATCCAATCGAAATTGGGGCTTTTATGATAAGTCCACACAGAAAGCAAAAGAAATAATTTCCTTAACTAATTTCTTTTTTTTTTTGGAAATGTCAGCCCCAACAGTGTGTGTTGGGTAGGGTCCACAAAAAAAAAAAAAAAATAAGAGAGACTTGCAGCATCTCGTCACCTGCTTCGTTCGTGTGGATTCGCCACGTACCCCCTTTTGCATGCTGATCCCTAATGCCATGCAGCCACGCATTCTGAGCCCCATAACCTCCTCACCATTCCTGTCCCCCCTCTCTCTCTATCTCTAATCACCCTTATATAAATGGCCACTCCTCGTGTCTCTCTCCTCCGTGTTCGACCTCATCTTGTAATCGCTTCCTAGTCCAATTCTTTTTCACACGCACACGAATCTCTGCTTGCTAGTTTGCTCGTTCTTTAAGCATGACCAGCGTTTGCGCAGAGCAGCATAAGTTCCACGCCTCCCACCAACTCTTCTCCCCCAAGAAGACGCTCGACATCCCACCCAGGAAGCTCCTCAGCCGCCGAGCCGCCTCTTCCGCGGTGCAGCACCAGCTGGGGCCGGTTCTCGACGGCCCCGACGTGTTCTCCGACCACTCTCCAAGGGCCCCCGAGGCCTCGCTGCAGAAGTTCCTGCCGTTCGACCACGGCGGCGAGGACTCGGACTCGGACGCCGACCCTTACTCGTCGGACCACTTCCGCATGTTCGAGTTCAAGGTGAGGCGGTGCACCCGCAGCCGCAGCCATGACTGGACGGACTGCCCTTTTGCTCATCCTGGAGAGAAGGCCCGCCGCAGGGACCCCTGGAAGTACCACTACTCAGGGACCGTCTGCGCCGAGTACCGCCGTGGGTCGTGCAGCCGCGGCGATAACTGCGAGTTCGCGCATGGCGTCTTCGAGTGCTGGCTGCACCCTTCAAAGTAAGTGTTTGAATTTGAAATTAGGGTTGTGATAATTGGTGAATCTTAGTCCTGTTTTGCAATATCCTTCTGGTCATTGTTTCCCAATGCATATAGTTGTCATAGTACATATGTTTATATATTCCGGTAGTGGAATGGTAGAACTTGATATTTCTAGTAAATGTGGGAAAATTTTACAGCGTTCAGGCGGAAAAATATTGTCAAACCCAACAGATCCTGATCGAATCTTAATCGTTGTGTTAATGTCTCGTGTAGGTATCGGACTGAGGCATGCAAAGACGGCAATAACTGCAAGAGGAAGGTCTGCTTCTTCGCTCACAGCGCTCGTCAGCTTCGACTCTTGCCTGCGAAATCCGAGCCCAATTCCCCACAAGAGATCAACCCCGACAAGTCCAAATTCCATAGCCCGGTCACTTCGCCTTCACTGCCTCACTGCTGCCTGTTCTGCCACTCGGTCACCGCCTCATCGCCGACCTCGACCTTGCTCGGCATGTCCCACCTGTCGCCGCCACTGTCGCCGTCCCAGTCCCTGTCGCCACCCCTATCGCCCCTCAAGGGCCGGTCCCTGGGCGGGTTCTCATCGATCGCGCGGTACACCGACCGGTTGGAGCCAAGCTGCCTGAGTCAGGGCATAAGCTACAAGGATGTGCTAAACGAGATCATGACTTCGCTGGACGTGATGAAGATGAGCAGCGAAGTCTCGCCTCCGCACCCATCGACCGTGTCATCACTCAAGAACCGGACAGCCACGCCTTGGGTTGATGTCACTAGCGTCGCGAACGACGAGCAGACCCAGTTCATTCTTTCACCTTCAACCCCGAATCCTCCTCAAGTGGCTATGAATTTTTCCGGCGGCGATTGTTCGAGCAACAGAGGATTGTTTGGTGACAAGGTTAGCGAGGGCAATTCTTGTGATGATCCTGACATTGGGTGGGTGAACGAGCTCCTGATGTAACTGAGATGATGAATTGGATTCCCGGATAATGATGATGACAGGAGATGGCATTTTGGAAGAAGATAAAGCCAAAGCTGTACATATCGGTCGGCCGGCACTAGTAAAGAGGAGAGAGTGAACATGTGCCGAACTTTATAGAAATCGGGCTTGGTGTTGCTTAATGTTTTTTAGGTGTCGCTTAATATTTGTTTTGGGGACCAATTTAGGTTGTTGTCTTTGTTGTTGTATTGACGGTTGCTTGAGGTGGGATTTCTTCAGTCAAAAGATGTAATTAAGGAGGTCGGAAGAGAGATGACGAGGTTTTGTAAATTTTTGACCGATGTCCTGACCTGATTATGATTTGATTAATGCTTATTTGGAATAACAAATCAGATAACAGACTTCGTTTCAATTGATCGACTTGCTAAATGCGCGAAAAGCATTTCGTGTTAAAACTTTGTATCCACAGTATAGATCAAAGCCATCGATCCAGCGGAGCTTAACTCGGAAGCTAACCAACTCGATATTTAAAGCGGTATGTCATTGGCAATCTTAGTAAATTTATGGGATTGTGGATGACCTCCGAAATTTTGGCAAAAAAACAGACTATTAACATAATCGCCATTCAAAAAATGTTATATAATCAATTCTCATAATCTTACACATTTGTTCAGAATAATTGAGTAATCTTTTGAAATGTAATCAATTCTCATAATCTTATACACTTGTTCAGAATAATTGAGTAATCTTTTGAAACTCAGCTTCCTAAACTTTTAAGGGGCAAATTACAACATAAATGCTAAATCGGGAAAATTATCAAAAAAAAGTCACGAATCTGGTGAATTTTTCCCAATTTAGTCCTAAAACTTTTTAATTGTGCTAACTTAGCCATAAATTTTTTTTAATATTTGTGTCAATTGAGTCCATTTGACCAATCTTGATCGGAAATCACTAATCTGGATATTTTAATTAATTATTTTAAAAAATAAATTTTTAATTTTTTCTTTCTATTTTTTTCTCATTCCATTTTGGTCGATGAGGGTCATCAACAACCCTCACCTAGATCTGGCAAGGGCCGTTGTGGCCTCAATCTATTGTACTCGTATAAATTCAATCCTAAATTTTTTAATTCGGCGAATTTAGTCCTAAACTTAATCCTTTCGGCCAATTTTGATTGAAAATCGCTAACATAGACGTTGGTCATCTTACGTGGCACGATCGGTACTTCCGTGTACAAAAGTCTCGCTTATTTACAATCATTGAACGTCTCTCGCTTTCTCTGTGGGTTCACAGGGATGTGCCCCCCGGCGGGTGGAGCATGATCCCATGCTTCCCAGGAGGAGGGAAGCAGGATAGATTGGGTGGAGATGAGAAGGTGAAATGTGTAGGGTTTGATGGAGACTGTCCCCCCATGAAACCTCACAGGAACAAAGTATGGCCTTCTCTTAACTTACTTCCCCCAGCGCCCATCCTGATGCTCACATCCCATTCCCATCCCGCCCACCCCACACCTCATGGGCGCCTCAGACTTTAAACTCCTGCCCCATGCTTTCCAACATCAACCTCCTCGGTCCCGGCTCAGACCGAGACAAGATCCGATCGCATGACATTCATCGGTTCACGGGTGTTATCCGAGATTTTGAACATGGGATTATATCTCTCAAAAAGAATATGATAATCATCGTAATCGTTTGAGTTTCAACGGTTGCAAGACCCATTTTTAAGATGGAAGTCCCTCACCCAATTTGCCACATCGCGGTCGACCTTGCCTTTAAACTAATTAGTCCTAAATATTTTTGTATCGGTAACAATTGAGTCCATCCAGCGAATTTTGGTACTTTGTCATTTTTGTGGATACTACTAAAATACATCAGCATGACCAACTTGAGAGTTTACTCATGAAAAGAATCGATGCAATCCAACAGGTGGAGATTAGATTAGGCTTGCTACCTACCTCGCGGTTGTCCCGTTGCTAATTTAAAAGAGAGTCCAAAGAGACATTAGATTGCTTGCAGGACATATAGTGGCATTTTTCAATTCAAGCATAAGATCCAAACACTTCGAAATTCGAATATAAAATACCATAAACCTTAACGTACATGAATCCTATCCTAAACTTAACGATCATTGTTGGTCATTTAATATGTTTAATAGCGACTATATATTTGTATTGGGAAAAATAAAGTTGACCGGAGCAATAAGACCACGTGTGGTTGACTCAGAGCTAAACCTATCAAAATGATTTGTATACCCATTTCTTAACTTATATTTGACGGGTTGAGTTGTTATATCCGTTAGTTATATTTGGTAAATGTGTTTGTGGGTCACAATGTACTTAGAGACAACTTACCTCTTCACTTTCTCTCTCCCTCGCTCAATCTCGCGCTCGCTCGCTCGCTCTGTACTCTCATCTTAGTTTGGGTATGAATTTTCCTACATTAGGTTGAAAATGAAATTGTTTTAGCAATATAATATTACATGAAAATGAGTCAATTTAGATTGAATCATTTATGATCCGACTCGCTTGCTTGACGGGTCTTTTTGAAGCCTCATGAAAAGTGCTGATGGCTTTAATGACAGGCGTGTTGTGCGTGATTAACCGCTATCATAATTATTATTATTAGTAGTAGTGAGACTTGAGATTTGTGAAGAAGGGACACGTGGACCAGCAGCGTGGCGAGTGCGCGCTTGCGAGTATGGCACTTTTGCAGGATATTCGGTTGGGCTTATAAGCCATGGGAGGCCGAGAGATGCAGACAAAAGAGAAGAAAAGCGTACGCATGTTGATGACTAAAGCTCTTCGGTCAACTTTATTTTTTCCCCCAGTGTATAGCTGTGGAACGGTAAGCGCACTGATTTGCAAAGATCACTATATTAAACAATGCGACACCTTCTAATTGGATAACTAATTAAGCACAGGAAGGCATTCGGAACTTACCCGGTCCATACTTTGGTCATTCATTATAGTTTAATTTTAGCACGTGTAGAGGTGTGAGATGAACCGACCACGCGGATTCACATGTGGCTCATTGTCCGACGTGGTTTTTGCCCCTTGTCCGTATCTCAACCTCTCCCGTTCTTATATATGCGCATGCGCACCATCGGAGTCTCCTCCAAAAACACCACACGAAGCCACAAGCACCAACTTATCTCGACGTTCGCTGATCGACTAGACTCTCGATCGATCCTGAAAATGACGGTACTGCACAAAACCGAGGCCGAGTGGACGTTCCGAGGCAACGGGGGGCTCGCGTTGGCATCCGCGATCACAGTCCGCGGTGTCCTCAACCATGTGATGGAAAACCTTGACGGGAAGGACGGCAGAGCTGTCGTCCCGCTTGGCCAGGGTGACCCCTCGACGTTCCCGTGCTTCCGCACAGCGCGCGTCGCGGAGGATGCCGTCGTCGACGCGGTACGCTCGGCGGAGTTCAACTGTTACGCCCCCACCGTCGGCATTCTTTCCGCTAGGAGGTAATACTGAGGCATGACTTAAGAGGGATGATAATTTTACCATCCATAGTAAGCAACAGTAATCATGCACCAATGGACATGGAAAAATAGGTTCGAACATTAAACATTTATCTGTTTATTATGTGCTTGCACCCTCAACTTCGCGAAATGTCAATTCATAGACTCCATTTGTTTTGTGAAAAATAAATAATTTGAAAAGCATTTTTCTAAAAATGATCGCTTGTTTTCACGAAAATATTGAGATGAAATTATTATCGATAATAAATTTTTTTTTATTGACTAATTAAAGCGGTATTTTTAAAAAAAATATATTTTAAATTATTCATTTTACGTGAAATAAACGGAGCTTTAGTGTCATTCATTGTTACATACACAGTGGTTGAATTTTATGGAGGGCAACACATGACATTACTAGGCGAATTGGATTGACAACACGTTATCATCGTTAAATGTCGGAGAAAGTTAGTTTTGGAAATGGTCAGCGTTGATTTAATTAGTAAGGCTAAGGCTAACTTGAGGTTTAAATTTTCAATAGGGCAATTGCCGATCATCTCTCGCATGACCTCCCTTACAAACTATCACCGGACGATGTCTACCTAACCATAGGAGGCACGCAAGCCATCGAAGTCGTAGTGACGGCTCTCGCTCGCCCCGGCGCCAACATTCTGCTTCCGAGGCCTGGATACCCCTGCTATGTCGCACGCGCGGCGCTCTGTGGCCTCGAGGTGAGGTACTTCGACCTCCTCCCCGATGAGGGCTGGGAGGTTGACCTCGAGCGCGTGGAGGATCTTGCGGACGCGAACACCGTCGCGATGGTGATGATCAATCCCGGGAATCCGTGCGGGACCGTCTTTAGCTACCAGCATCTGAAGGAGGTAAACTGTTTTTATGAGCTGTTATAGTGCTAGTGTCAAAAGCTCGTGCGGTGCCTACAGAGCCAGAACACCGAGCCAGTCTTCCCTTCACAGATCACATAGTATGGAGAATCTCATTCTCATAATTGATCATACTACGTTCAATTTAGCTCGGGCATCCAATCCCTCAAGTGAACATGCGAATCTCTTCAGCACAACAATTAGTTTCGGCTTACCGTGGCCAACCTCATCTTTAGATATCCTCCAAGATGATAATCATCACATCCATGTGTTCCTAGCATAAACAATCCGACGACAATCACGCGAACCAGTTGTGTTATCCTCTTCTACATCTCTCGTTCTTCAACCCTGTTCCATAAAGCCACACTTTTTACCCCATGTGGGTAGGACAATTCGGACCGCGATACTAGCATGTTAGTTCATAGCCTTGCCTGAATTGCTCTCAGACTATAGAAAGAATTACGTAGAGCACATCATTGTACTAGCGTTTTGACCAACACTAAACTTCGTTCGTTCTTTTCTTACTTGTACTTCCAATTAGATTGCCGAAACGGCTAGGAAGCTTGGAATTATGGTGATTGCAGATGAAGTCTATGATCATCTCGCTTTTCGGGACACGCCGTTCGTGCCCATGGGTGTTTTTGCATCGATCACGCCCGTCTTGACGGTGGGCTCACTCTCGAAGAGGTGGATCGTTCCCGGCTGGCGACTTGGTTGGGTGGCGACGAATGACCCGAATGGCTTTTGAAAGATAGCGGGGTCTCTCTCTCTCTCTCTCTCTGTACGATGATATGATAATGGTTGGTTGCTCCAAGAATGACGAAATTATATTCTTGATCACTTTCAGGTTGTCGAGTCCATTGTAGGATTCCTGAATGTGTCCCCCGATCCGCAACCTTTGTTCAGGTACATTATAACTCTCCTCTCTTGGTAATAAACTGGATTCATGAGGATTGGTATCGTCCTAATTGAATAGTTAACCTGTCTACGAATCTTACTTTAAAATCATCAACAGGCGGCGATCCCTCGAATACTTGAGAGTACGGAGAAGGAATTCTTCTCGAAAGTTCTTCGCACGCTAAGAGAGACGGCGGACATATGTTACGACAAGATCCGAGAGATGCATTGCCTCACGTGCCCAAAGCGGCCCGAGGGGTCCATGTTTGCTATGGTACGAGCACGCATTTCATTCAATTGGGTTGTGGCACACGCACGGCCCGTGCGGCATGGTGTGGTTCCAAGTGATTTGTCTTTCGCCATTTTGAAGAACTGAAAGATGGAAAAATAAATGACAGGTCGAGTTGGATTCATCGCTGTTGGAGGACATTGAGGACGACCTGGATTTTTGCGTCAAGCTGGCCAGAGAAGAATCCGTCGTCGTCCTGCCTGGTGAAGCCCACTTCTCATACTCGGCTAAATTGAAATGTGTTTAACGTCGCGAGACAGGCGACATCGAACATCGTCGTATTTTATCAGCTGAAGCTGAACGTTTTACTGTTCTCTTTGCAGGGATAGCTTTGGGAATGAAGAACTGGCTGCGCATAACCTTCGCCGTCGAGCCGTTTTCCCTCGAAGACGGCCTCGAGAGGATGAAAGCTTTCTGCCAAAGGCATGTCAAGAAATAACACATGGAATCAACATGTTCCATGTCTCGATGGAGCGGTACTGCAATCTACAATCAGTGTCAAGAGAGTACGATCCAAAGCTTGATCCATCAAGATATCCATTGCAACTTCTTTGTAGTTATAAAATATCTTTCACCGAAATTCGTTCTCCGGTTTATAAATATAATAAAGGGCCATGTGGATATTTTGGACATGAGAGATTCAGATAATAAGAAAATCAACACGTAAGATTTGCACAAATCTCAATAGAATTACACAAATGTGATCTCAACCAAAGTTTTGATTCGATGGAGAGATGTAATGAGTACAATCCAAAAAAAAAAAATGAAAGAAAATATACAAACATACACCACACTGTAGAGACGAAATGGCTTAGTAAGCAGAATTTCCTCCAAAAGATAATGAACCAATACACCCAAAACTATGTCGGAGTTTGACTCGATGACAGAGCTTGAATACGCCCCAATACTAAACTAGAGTTTAACTCTGTGGTGCAGAATCTAAGCTAAAGACGAACACTGGGGTTTGACTCGATAATGATAATCTGAAAAATACAACTAAAAAAAAGTAAAGAGCAGTACGATAAGTAAAGATAAGATAAATGGCGTTGATTCGTTTGGGTGCTTCTTCTGTGGATATTCGGTAATATTTATAATGGTTGTGTAGGTAACTGTCGTTCAATGATTGTGACTTTTAGCGCGCCAATGGTTGCCACGTCTATCATCGATCTCCCACGAACTCTTTTGACTAGATCTTCAAGCAGTTATTTAGCTTCAAATAACTATCAATATCTTCGCTTTAGCTAAGCCTCCTAGCTCGAACCAATCATGTCCACATTCTCCACCTTTAGGACTTCTGATTTGAATCTAGGTAACTGTCGATAGTCTCCAGCCTAGCTGTGTCAACTAAACCTTTTTCATTCATGTACACGTCCTCTGCACTTTACAGACTTCTGGGCTGTATTTTAGGGAGCTTCCCAATCACTATCTGTTGATAATTGTATCCCCGTCAAGTAATTCAAGGAGGATTTTTTTTTTTGTCTTCTTTGTGCTCCTTGAAAAATTATTTGGATCTTTGGTGGGATTACTTTTCATTGACACCCATGTTTATAGCTTGCTTCATCCATCCTTGATATGCTCCATTACCTTGGACACACAGGTATTACCCTTGCTATCTTGACAGGTGGCATTGTTCTTTGTTGGTATCGATAGCTTACTTAGTATTTCTCATTAATATTCGACCCTTACAGAAACCCTCCCTCGTTCTGCATGTGGTTTGTATCCTGTCGAGGTGCTAGCTCCTCACATGTTTAGCACGTGTGTCAGTTTCTCACGTGTGTATGGACGGATTATTTTGAGCGCCAACAGGTCTATAATACCAAGACAACATTCCTCAAAGATTTCGAATATTGAAATATTGTTCTTAACCCACACATATTACAATGTCTTTTCATTTTGTATTCCTTATCAGTAATCTCTGATTTAAATATTCCAGAACAAGATAATTTTGTTTAATCTTCCAAATTTTTAATTACCTGCACCACGCGATGCATGCCCACATTTGCTAATATTCTGAACGAAACAGACAAAGCTCTGGAGTCTGCACCAATGATACCCAATCGAGTGACGGACAACTCTATGTCGTCATTTCCATGCATATCTTCTACACGGATTTTTTTTTGGAGTAACGCCCAAGCATCAATTAAAAGTCCAATAAATGGAAAAAGGAAAAAAAATCCACATAATATAAAAAAAATTAAAAATAAACTTGAAAACTAAAAATAAGCTAAAAATAAAAATAAAAATAAAAAAAAACTCCGGTGAGCTTTGCTAGGCGAGGTCGACCTTGCCATGGGTCTCCGAAGCCTTGACTAGCCACAGCCAGACCTCGCCGACATTTGGCGAGGCCTCGATGGGGGTCATCGAGCCTAGACACTCCCCCACTCATCGCCGGCTATTGCCGAAAACTATAACCTTTTTTATTTTTATTTTTATTTTTTTAGGTTATTTTTATGTGTAATTCTATTTTTTAAATTAACTTATTTCTAAGTTTAAAATGTCCACATGGTTGCCAAATGGACTCCACATGGACGCCACGTGGCTTGATTAAAAAATTGTGATATAACTAATAAATTGCCACGTGTGTTGTTTGACCAAAATTGACACTTAAGTGATCGTTCTTCTCTAATTTGGCACTTAAGTGATCCAAAAAAATATTGGCATTAAAGTGATCGTTGTACACAAATATCAATACTCTAGATGTTATTTTCCTTAGCATTTTGTCCCTTAGCAACTTCAAAAGAACAATCTCAATTTGTCTTCTTCAAAAGTCCATATTTCCTATAGACTTCAAGATCTGTTCGACATACTGTAGTTCGCGTCAAGCTCGTTATCAAGATGTCAAATTAGTAAGCGACGGCAAGATTCGAAAGGAGCCATTAGGGACAAGTAGATCAGTCAAACGGGTGGATCAGGTTTGATCGAAAATGGTTTGATCCAAATAGATCCATTTAACTCATTTTGACTGATTTTCACACAATGCAAATTTAGCGATTCATACCTGACTCGACTTAATATTCCTAAAATAGTTTCATATTTAATTCAATGAGGAAAACTCATAACTAAATTGAGATGAGGTGAGAGTGCGGAGCGAGTGGGTGCGATATCAAGTGAGGACGAGAGAGAATGAAAAGAAAGTCATAGATGTATGATGAGTTTAAGTAAATTGTAAATTTATTTAAGACTCATTTGCAATGACTTGAGATGACATTTTGCTTTTTTTTTTTTTTGGGGGGGGGGGGGGTGTTTTAATAGAAGAAGACGCAAAACTTCTAATAAAAGTCAAGGCGTTATAGGGCTTCTTCTTCCTCAATCTAATAAAATATCCAACATTGATGGGAGAAGCATCATCCATGACACTATGCCATTGCCCTTCACGTTGGATCTATCCAAGCAAAATTTGTCCGACAGACTTTGGAGAAAAGATAACATAGGGTCCTTCCTTTGGTGCGGTTCCCTCCATTTCTTGCTCTCCATGAGTGCAGTAGACCCGCGAAGTTGACCTCGGACACTAGTCGTGGGTCCAAGAAAAATTTCCATTCTATATTATCAAGCCATCGTTACTCCTCTTTCCCAAACCCCAATGGGACCCATCGCTTTAGGACATACGCAGAAAAGCGGAAAACGAAAAACAAAAACAAAAACCAAAAAAACATAGGCTATGGCCGTCGGAAAAGAAAAACGTACGCTGTTCGTATTTAGGGTCCATAACCGCAGCTTTTCAATGCCCGGGATCTCGCCGGAGATTGGGATCAAGAAGGAATTAATCAACATCTTAAATTTTTAAACAGAAACCCTCGCCAGAGAGAGGGTGTTAAGGTTTTTATTGCTGTCCCACATTAACTGTGAATGGGTTGTCTCCCTCCATCTATAAACTTAAACTTTCTAATAATCTGAATATGTAATTTAGATATTTCATGCTTGTTTGTGGACACTGCATGAGATAGAAATTCAAGAAATCGATGCATGAATCATGCCTAGCACGAGATAGACATTAAAGAAACGTGAGCCAAACACCACACAATGACAATGGGCACCTATAATTGTTTTTTTTCAATTGAACATGTTTTAAAAATTCAGAAATCATATTGATCAAATTAAAATTTAGGGACTATTTGTTTCATTATCCCCAAAAAGTAATGTTAGGTAATCTTCATAACTGTTCAACAATTGCGAAAACAGTACATCCATGTTTCAAGAATCTTAAAGGCAAAAAGACAAGAGTTCATGCCATGCTGTGAGTAGCTTTGAAAAAGAAAGAAAGAAAAGACATGTCCGTGCCGCAGATTCTTGAAGCATGTTCATAAGATCATACATCACTACCCAACCAAGTCACCAACCCGAGACGGACCATCCCTTCGAGATAGATCCAAGCGTAGTCACAGGCACAACCGATCCAAAAATGCCCGTCGGCACAAAAGGATCATCTCCAATAAACTTCATCAGCTATCACCAGGATGCCGATGGTGCCAAAGGTATTCGGCGATGGACCTGGTAAACATAAAAGCAGCGAAACTAATCACCAACCCAGGTGCACAGAGTCTGGTGCGCCAAAATCGAATGACTCCCATTCTAAAAGATCTCCAAACAATGTCGGTCCGAATTACAAGCAGAGTATATATCCTTCGTTGTTACAACTTGCAAAACAGGAATCAATACTGGAGAAAAAAAGAACGAAAAAACAGAAACACTTCACTGCAACATTCACCACCCCCGAACAGGATGCTTGATGGCACAGTGCCCTTGAATAGCGTATTCAAGACAATAGAAAGATGAACGTTAAGATGATGAGTCCATTAAAAAGATGACAATACAAGGACGACATGGAAATAGCGATCTAAGCAAGTTAACAACTATTTGACGGAGGGGAAGAAAACGAAGGAGAAGAGAGCACAACCTCCTAGCTTGAAGAAGACCCAGAGAAGGGGCATAAGAGTTGAACTTGGCTGATTTGAGAGCGTCGACAATGGCTTCCTCGGCGTGGAAGTATGGAAACATGTAGAAGGGTCACCATGGCCAAGCAAAATCCAAGGTCTGTGGTCGGTGGTGTTGAGAAAGCCTTCCCTCTGAATATTTTGATTATCACAAAACTATCTTTCTTTATAAAGAATTTGGTTAATACTCTAAATATTGTGAATAAAAAGTTTATATTGTTCCAAACTTGGTGTTCAGACTCAGGATAAAGTCATCATATATTTGCTTCCGAATAAATTAAATCTTGTCATTCATATGAAATGCGACACAAATTCTAAAGATTCAACTCTTGGAGAAGACTTATGTGGAACATTCGACAAGGACTTTATCGAAGCTCATGCTCATTGTTTCTGTCTCTTCAGATTCATGAGATTCTTCTTTTGAAGATTACTTCTGAACTCTGTTCAGATTCTGTAATACATTATTTCCATATTCTGAAGACCCACGTTGACAGGTTTTCATTTCTGGCTTTCTTATTTATGGAAGTCTGTAATTATTTGATTGACATGATTATTCTATAAACTGATTAATAGAGTATCTTTGATTGGAAATTACCTTCCATTAGACAAGTAGACTTTCCTATTTGAACTAATGTTACTAATGGAAACTGAAGATTTAGTTGTATTGGCGACTAAATCTGAAGAGTTCAGACTCTACACCAATGGCTACCAAATCTTTCTAAATATAGCATTTTTCAATCAAAATTTATGACGTCCAATCAGCGATTGAAGATCGATCCGTTGGAGGGCCTTTGCAACGCTTAGAGTTATTTAGATTGAAACATTTTTCCTTGAGAGCAAAATTTTCTATCTTTGAGAGGTTTTGTAAAAGCGTGGAAGTGTGTCTTCATTTGTAACCTTTCACCAATTCATATAGTGGAATCCAGCCAATCGGCTGTCAATGTGGGAGAGTGAACATAGACTTATTTAAGCCGAACCACTATAAGCTTTGTGTGCAATTTCTCTCAATTCTAAACTCTTTATTTTTGTGTTTAGTATTTTGCACATTCATGTTCAGGTTTTAATTCTAAATTTTACTCTATGCGTGACTAAAATTGTTCTAATTCCGCTTTAAGTTTTAAAATTGTCCAGAATCACCTATTCACTCCCCTCTATGTGATATTGCTAGATATAACAGGTGGCATTGAGGTTCTGCTTCAGCATAGTGCACACATTCTTTATGGGGACGGGTGACTCCGTGCTCTTCACAAATCTAATTCTACTCCTTTTGTTCTCCAATTTACTCTACAAGATCAACTTTAGTTATACCTTAAGACACGATAGCGCAAGCACAATATTGATTTCACAATGTAAGTTCTACATTCAAACAATTTTTTTTGTTTGGGCACCATCCTATCATCTGACCACAAAGGATACCTCAACTTTCCTTAAAATTGTTCGGAGATTAAGTTTGATGGGAAGGTACCTCACCATTACAAGGCTAATTACTTCTGGTAGAATTTTCTAGGAATGACGTGCAATATGCAATGTAGGCAAGAAGATAGATTACGCAATTAGATCAAGAAGAATTATCCATAAATTATTTGCGGCCGCAGCACATGCGGAATGCGAAACAATCATATCCAATCTCATCAACATCTTTATTTCAAAAGGACGATCGAAATAGAAACACAAGACAACATAAGACAACAACAGGAAGTTGTTGATCAGCTAATCACACCACTTCTTGGCATCTTGCCAAGCAGCAAAAGTAAGTAGCCCTTAATCGAAGTTTTTATTCCAGCCAAAGCTAATGTAACCAACACGACTAAGAAGGGACCATTCATTCTAATGGAGGTTCAGATCGAATCAACAGTCAGGTTGATTTTCTCTCTCCTTCATATTCCTACTTCCGGGCAAATGCTCGGATAATTAGGTTTTTTTTTTTTATGAATTGACTAATCTTGTTTCACACTTTGCAATGATCTCCAAAGTAGCCACAAAGGCATCGGAAGATCAACGAGCAGTTGATGATCTCAGTCCTTTGTTGCGCCAGCATGGAACGACCTATTTATTTTTTTGGCATGCCTTTCGTAGAAGGCCTTAATCCTCCCCAGGCCATCTTTGAGAGAAGATGGCTCGATGGCGAAAGTGATGCGAAGCCAGTTCTTCATTCCAACAGCTATCCTGAAAACAAATGTCATTGATTATCATCGATGGATACGGATATTGCTTGAGAAAAGCAAGAACTCTGTAGCGGAAAAGGGATGGGTTTGCTACGGAATTATCTGAGCATAATTTTGCAAGAAACCCCACGAGAGTAAAGTACTCAGAAAAGTGTGAAGTAACTTTGTTCAAGACCTCATTTTGAAGACCCTGTAGAATTCTTAGCCAATGTGCATTTCAAGAAACAAATGTCAGGGGATGCGTTTGAAAAATTTCAAAAAGCTGAAATAAGTTATGAGATTGAAATAAATGCATAAAAAGTAACATCAGAGCGAAGAGAGGCTGAGTTTACCAGGCAGAACGATAACAGATTCTTCTTTAGCCAGTTTTATGCAGAACTCCAAATCATCCTTTATGCCCTCCAACAATGATAAATTCAACTTGACCTGTCACAATGGCATCTTTCACTTATCGAGGAAAATATAAATCACATAACTACTGTAGGCATACCAATGAAAGATTTAAAAAAAACACACACACACATCAGAGATGTATGTATATTATGCCCATACCATTACAAACATGCCTCCTTGGCTTTTGTGGGCACGTGATGCAAGTATCTCTTGAATCTTCTCATCACATATGTCTGCAGCCTCTCTTAGTGCGAATAACTTTGTGAAAAAAATCATCATTTGTTTTCTCAGTATGTGAGGGACTGCCCCTTGTTAGAATAAAATGAAGAGCAGAAGATAATGAGCTATATTTGATAAGGAAGCTAGTTGTCAAGAAATAAAGTAAGCCCAAAACTGACACAGAATATCGACAGTTCTAAAAGGAATATGCACAGCTTGTGCATTACAGTCTACAATCACTGAGAAAGTAACATGCATGAGGTGACCGTAGAGAGGAAAACACATGAATCATTGGGGATCTGTTTCGGGTGCGCCTCTACATTTTATGCGATATACGTTGTTCTATTATCCATTCAAGAGAAAAAGCTCTCATTAACTTGTCACTTCCAGAATGAATTGCCAAGGATATCCACAACTCGCTCTAGCAGTGATAGAAAAATAGCGCAGACAAGCCTACTAACTAAATCATTTGGAAAAACAGCACACTTCTCTGAATCTGAATGTCACTGGTTAATATCAGGAGTAGTTATGTACCTGGACAAAGGTAGGAGGATAGAGAGGATATATCCAGAAAGCCTTTAAGGGACTTGAGAACCTGTAAAGAGAAAAGGAACAATCTAAATATCCTGCGACCAACCCCAGCAGTCACATAATTCGGCCCAAAAAGATATGCAATCAAGCGAGTGCGGTGCTCACTCGCCTACATACGCATCCAGGAGAGAGAGAGAGAGAGAGAGAGAGAGAGAGAGAGAGACCCCAGTGTCTTTCAGAAAAACCATGGGATCATTTTTCACAAGCCAACCAAGTCGCCAACATGGAACAATCCACCTCTTTGATATTGATCCCAACGTCAAGACAGGGCGATGGATCCGAAAAACACCCATGGGAACAAATGGTGTATCCCCAAAAGTTAGATGACCATAGACTTCATCTGCAATTACCATAATCCCAAGCTTCCTTGCTGTTTCGGCAACCTTTTTTCAAAAAAGAAAAAAAGAAAAGAGAACAACAGCTAATGCAACAAAAATGTGGATAAAAGATTATAAAAGCGACTAGCAACAAATCTATTCAGCTTCCACTGCTGAGATAAAGAAGCATCTCAAGAGGCTACGTAGCTCTCTAGATTAAGCTCCAGTGGAATCTATCACTCCATTCCTCTTATAATCATAGATATTTCCATGTTCAAGAGACATCTACTTCTAAGATACGAAAAAATCTAAACAAAATGCAAAAGCAACCTTCTTTAGAGCTGGTAGCTGAAGACGCTCCACAAGGATTGCCAGGATGATGATAACCATGGCAACAGTACTCTCGTCTGCAAGACCTCAACACCCTTGAGATCAACCTCCCAACATTATCTGGAAGAAGATCGAAGAACCGCGTCTCAAGAGGCTATGTGCAGCACGTGCAATCGTAGTACGGATATCCAGGCTCTTGGCAGCAAAA